>JAJPUD010016277.1:0-32587 GCA_023553655.1 Myrmecobius fasciatus | reverse complement strand
CTCTCTGTTCCACTCCCTCTCCTTTTCCCTCTCCCTCTCTCTCCTTCTCCCTCCTCCTTATTTCTCCCTCTCCGTCTGTCTCCCTCTCTGTTTTTGTCTCTCTCTGTCTCCCCTTTTCTCTGTTTGTCTCTCTGCCAGCCTGCCTGCCTGCCTGTCTGTTTGTCTGACTCTCTCTCTCTCTGTTTCCTTCTCTCTTCCTCTGTCTGTCTCTCCCTCTCTGTCTTTCTCTTTTACTCCATCTCCTCTTTCTTTCCCTTCTCCCTCTCTCTCCTCCCTTTCTCTCTCTCTCCCTCTCCTTCTTTCTCCTCCCTCTTTCTCCCTCTCTCTGTCTCTCTCTGTCTCTCTCTGTCTCCCTCTGTTTCCTTCTCTCTTTGTCTGTCTCTCTCCCTCTCTCTGTCTTTCTCTCTTCTACTCCCTCTTCCTCTTTCTTTCCCTTCTCTCTCTCTTTCCTCCTTTTTTCTCTCTCTCCTTCTCTCTCACTGTCTCTCTCTCTGTCTCTATCTGTCTGTCTGTCTCTCTGTCTCTGTTTCCCTCTCTCTCCATCTGTCTGTCTCTCCCTCTCTCTGTCTTTCTCTCTTCTGCTCCCTCTCCCTCTCTCTCCTTCCTTTCTCTCTCTCTCTCTCCCTCTCCTTTCTCCTTCTCCCTGTCTCTCTCCCTCTCTCTGTCTGTCTCTTTCTCTGTCTCCCTCTTTCTCTCTATCTCTCCCTGCCTGCTTGCCTGTCTCTGTCTCTGTCTGTCTGTCTGTCTCCCTGTCTATCTCTGTCTCCCACTCCCTCCTTCTGTCTCTCTCTCTGTTTCTCTGTCTATCTCTGTCTCTGTCTCTCTCTTCCTCTCTCCATCTGTCTGTCTGTCAATCTTTTTTCCTCCCACCCCCCACTCTGTTTTTCTCTCTGTTTATCTGTCTGTCTCTCCTCAATGAGCCCTGAGCCTGTAGCTCACAAGAAGCAAAGCTGATCTGTCACATGGGGAAGGAACCAATGGTGCCCTTTTCTCTCTTCTCTCTCTTTCCCCTCCCTCCACCAGAGGCCATAGCTGGGAGGGAGGGCCCTTCATTGGGAGTTAGCAAGGTCAGGGGCTTGCCAAGGTTCTGCTTAATCTCTCTCATCAGCCTAGAGGCTCCTGGGCCCCTGGGGCTTCCACTGGCAGGCTCCGGAGCCACCTGGAGTGTGGGAGTGTGTGTACATCTATGAGGGTGACCTTGAGGTCTGGCCTGAAGGAGCAGAGGGGGGTCCTGCCCCAAGGGACCAAGCCAGGCTAGGAGGGGATTGATACACCCAGGGCCCTGGGAGGGCAGTCATCTCAATGTCTCCTTGTCCTCCTCCTCCCTTCCAGCACCCACTATGGAACCTCACTTGACCCTCTGATGCCCCCTTTGATCCCACAGACCAGAACACACAAGCTCCCTGGCTGTGAATCTGAAGTTACTATTATTGATCTTCCTCATTAGTGCCTAATTACATTGTGAGGATGCAGGAAGAAATGAGTGGGAAGCTGCTTTGAGTCTGTGACTCAGGCTGGTCTTGGAGATCAGGGTTCCAGGCCCTATCCCCAACACTAGGGAAATTACTCACTACATCCATAGCTTTTAACCTGGAGGATCCAACAGAACCTCTGTTTGGCAAGGAAAGCTCTTCCCACTCTCTCCAGTCCAGTAGCACATTACTCCCTTTACCTCTGGGCCAGCACATTGGCCCATGTGTTGGGTTCCACCTTCAGACTCCTTGCTTTTGAACTGATGGTCCCCCATGCTTGGCAAGTTCTCCCTCTTGACCTTAAATTCTATTCTTTGGCTTTCTTCAAGACTCAGCAGAAGGCCTCCAGGCTAATGGCCTCTCCTCTGAGACTACCTCTTATCTGAGTGTAAAAATTTTCTATGAATCCAGTTATTGACATGTTGTCTTTACCATTAGAATGTAAGTTTCTTGAGGGCAAAAACTGTTTTTTTTTTTCTTTGTATCCCCAGTGTTTAGCTCAGAGCCAAGAACAGGGTAAGCACTTGATAATATTTTTTGACTGTTTGTATGTACTGATTTTTAAATATTGACTCTTCAGTTAGAATGTGCACTCCTTGAAAGCAAGAATTATTCTTGGTTTTTTTTTTAATATTCCTGAACTCAGAACAATTTCTGGCATATATATGCTTAATAAGTGCCCCTTGATTGATTTCTCTTATCATGAGCAATTTGGAACAATCTCGCATAGTCTTAATAACGTGTTTTTTCTTTTGGGAATTGTTTTGTTCAAAGGGAAGATCTGGAGTTGGGAGAATCTTAGTTCAAATCTGGCCTCAGATACTTGGTACTAACTTGGTGATCCCAGACAAGTCATTTAACCCTGGTTACCTTAAAAGAAAAAAAAAATAGAAGAGAACTGTTTGTTTATACCCTTGAGCCATGAGAGAATGACTTTTGGTTTTTTGTACATTTGTGTTTTGGTGGGACTTTTGAAGGGCCATGATTTTATCTATGTAGGGAATTCTTGGTAAGGAAAGTCCCTCCTCCTCTGCAGTTCAGCAAGTGCCCTGAAACTAAGATAGTTTTAGTCACATGGAGCATTGAGAAATTAAATGACCCATCCAGAGTCACACTTAGTGATGTGACAGGGGTGGGAGCTGATAGCAGGGTCTTCCACTCTGGGAGATTAGCTCTCTGTCCTTTGTTTATTCCACATCTGCCTCTTGGTGGCTTGGATTTCAGGTTCTTAGATAGACTTGATATTTTATGCAAAGAATCCCCCCCTTCCTTTATTCTAGTTGCATTGATTTTGTTCTTAAAAAATTCTTTTAATTTCATATAATTGGAATGGTATATTCGTCTTTTATGATTATTTATATTCCTACTGGAAACTGAATGGATGCCCATCAATTGGAGGATGTCTGAATAAGTTATGGTATATGAATGCTATGGAATATTATTGTTCTATATGATTATTTCTATTTCTCCTTTAGTTAAGAGCTCTCCCCTTCTCCATAATTGAAAAAAATTATCTCAGCTGGTTCTCTTCTTTTTTTAAACCACATCTGTAGAATAGAAATGCTACTTGTATGACCTACTTTATAGGATGGTGAGGAGAGCATCTTATAAGCCTTAAAGGGCTATGGAGCTACAATTATTTAATATTGTTAATGATGTTAATTAATAGGAAAGGGGAGACCTTGAATGACCTGGGTAGTTGGCCCAATGATAGACTTTCTAAGAGATACATGTGACCTGCTCCTCAAAGAACCCCATAATCCCATCAACCCTACCTCAAACCAAGCTTCTTTCTCCAGACTTTATCTCCTTTGAGGGTACCACCATCCTTTCAATCACCCACGTTTGAAGCTTTAGGGGCTTTTTCCCTTCTTCTCCCTCTCGTTTTCACCTCACCCCTATATCTCATCAGTTGCCAAATCTCATCCATTATACCTTTGGAATCAGCTCTCACATTCTTCCCTTTCTCTCCATTCACATGGAGTCCAGACCTTCAGTGCCTCTCTCCTACATTTTTTTTCAGGAGCCTCCTAGGACCTCCTCTTCTCATCTTCAATTATCCTCTGCACCACTGGCCTCCAACTCAAATAGAAACAGAGATCACTTATCCACACCTAACAATCGCTATGGGATGTATTGATTTAGTTTTCAAATGTGACATCTATATTTTTATTTATTTTGTTAAATGTTTATTGTTGTTTAGTCATTTCAGTCATGTCCATGACCCCATTGGGGTTTTCCTGTTAAAGATACTGGAGTGGTTTGCCATTTCTTTCTCCAGCTCATTTTACAGATGGAGAAACTGAAGCAAACAGTGACTTGCCCACAAAGCTCGTAAGTGTATTTCATAATTTTAACCCAACTCCTTGCCCTCTGGAATGCTTGTCTGCCTCTGCTCTATGAAGTTGCCAGAATAACCTTCCTATAGCACTGGTCTCACCATGGCACCCCTACCTCCATCTACCTCCACCTATTCCTCATGACTCAACACCTCCTCATTGCCTCTAGCATGGAATAGAGATTCCGGGGCAAGGCCCTTCATAGTTTCCTGCCTACCTCTCTACTTTCCTTCCTTCTCCTTGCCCCCCCCCCACATTCCAGCCAAATTGGCAAATTGGTCACTCCCCAATCTTGCCTTTGTAAGACCAGTGGGCCATTCTTCCTGACCTTCACCCCTTGGGATTCCTAAGCTGCCTTTATGTTTAGATCCAGTCTTTCCTAATTCACTAAATCGTTAGGATTTCTGTTCCCTTTCTTTCTTTACCCTCCTCCTTATTGATGGTTCGGCATGCTTCTCAAACTCTCTGGTACGTATTTATTTTTTACACTGTTGCATCCAACCTGTAGGATGCAAGATCCTTGAATAGAGGGTACTTTTCCCCTTCCTTCCTGAGTCCTGGTGCTAAGCAAAGTGCTTGCAGATAGTAGGCACTTAATAAAATGACTGGGATTGGATTGGAATCAAATTGCTGACTTGAGGGGGTCACTGAATCCAACCATCCCATAACGTAGGATCCCTCCCTGCCTCATAGAGTCCCTGACAACCTCTGCCAATGACAGCTCAGTACTTCCCATGGCACCCATTCTGTCGTTAGGCAGCTGGGTAAAGCTGCCTCCTCTGGCCCCAGTCTCTTCCCTACCCAATCAGGAACCCACCCCTTTTCAGAGAGCAAGCCAGGTGCAAGATAGACTATTTATTGCTGATTGCTGAGAACGAATGCTTTAGTCTCTGCTTCCATCTTATTTGGGTTTCTAGTTGTGGAATACTGTAGATTCCTCTCCCTGTTTTCCCCACCCAACAAGAGGTGCCCTGTGAAGGTAGGGAGCTCCCCTCGACATCTCCTGTGTGTTCCGTCTGCTGAGCTGGGCTCAGTAAAAACCTGGGGATGGACTGACAGGGGACTGAAGGGACAGTTGAGGAGCTGGAGTTCTGGTCTTGCAGAACTAGATTTGGTTTTTCCAGAATAAAGATTGGTCTAGAAGGAGAGGGGACAGCCGTGGAGATTAGTTACTCAGGCTCTGTTGGCGTAGGGAACTCACTTCCCTCCTTCCCCACTCCAGTAGCAGAACCTCCTAACACTTGATGTGTGTGTGTGTGGAACTTGAGGCTCTCGTTCCCAGATCTGAATGGATCGATGGAAGCCAGTACTCTGCCCCAGCCCGCCCCTCAGGACCCAGCGGCCATTGGCCAGGCCTTCTATCACAGGGCTTTGGTCCCAGGGATTGTCAACACTAACCCATCCTCCTACTCCTTTTCTGGTCCTTCACCCCTGCTCTGGCGCCTATCTGATGCCCCCATGATAGCTCTACTGGAACAAGTTGAGGCCCTGAGGGGGCCTTGAAGTGAGGGCTTTGAGGGGGCAGAGGCCAGTTGGGAAGAACAAGAGGGGGATCCTAAAAAGGAAAGTAGTTCCAACTCAGTAGTTCCACCCATTCCTCTTGGGGAGCTCTCTTGACAGCTTTAACTAAACCCTAAAGAGTGGTCCAGAAGGAAGGGATCTCCTTAAACTCCTTCTTTCTGACTTTTGAGGTCCCTGAAGTAGAGACAGCAAGCAGGAGGGAGTCCTTTTTTAGGGAGTCCCAAGATCTCATGCCTCCTCCCCCAGGATGCCCTTCTTTCGGGAGCTGGGGGATGAAGCCTTTCTAAGTTAGTTTGGGTTTGGGTTACCTGAAATTCCCTAGTGAGTGAAGGCCTTGGAGCTGGTCAATGCCCCCTGCCAGGCCTGGGCACGCCAGGTGCTAGTTCTCTCACATGGAGGTGGCAGAGTAGGGTGGGAAAGGGGTGGGGCAGATTGTGTTTCTTTGGAGGCTTGGGGGAGGAAGCTGAGTGCCCTCCCCCACAGAGTCGGCCCTAGGTCCAGGCCAGATTTGAAGGGCTATTGGTCCTAAGGGGAGGGTGGCACAGTCATGGCCTTGGGGATCCTGGAGGGAAAGAACCAGTTTTCCCTACCCTTTCCCTCCCCCCAGCACAAGGGTCTTTCTTTAACCTATAGGGTAGAGGCCGTGGACAAAGTTGAGTCACTCTGCTTCATTCCAACCAGCAGCCTGGCTAAGGCCGGCCTATGTGGGGCTCAGGAGACCGTGAGAGCAGACCCGTGAAGGGCAGGAATGGGGGGGGGGGGAACCAGCATATCCAACCCCCAATCTTGTCCCTGGGCTGGCCGGCCTGAGGGAGACTCAGCCAGGAGCCTGAGTTATGCTTATGTGACTGGGAGAAAGGGAAGGTGGGGCTTGGGTCTGAAGAAGCAGTTAGAGGTAGTTCCTTGGTGGGGGGGTGGGAGGAAAGGAAGGGAGTGGTCTGCTTGATGGGCCATTTCTAGGGTCTAAACCCCTCAGACAGAATCTATAGGAACCTGTCTGCCTTGATGGACCAGTTGACTGTACTGGAGTCTCCCCAGTCCCTCAATCCCATTTCAGCTTTTATTTCTCAATGTTCTTTGAATGACACAATTCACCTTCTCAAAGGCTGTCCTTAGGGAGTCCTAGCTCCAGAATAATCTAGAAGCCTGGTACCTGGTCTTTACTCTGCTAAACAGGGGGTCTTGACTGAGCTGGAATAGAATTGGGGACTGAAAGATGGAGCCCCTGGGGCTCCTTGGGGAATAAATGAGAGAGCTGGAAAAGAAAATGGGAGGAAAATAAAAGACATCAAGTCAGAGAGTTACCTATGGGGCAGAGCAGACTCGGGGTCAGAACTGGAATCAAATCCTGTCTTATATGTACTAGTTGTGTGACTTCTGATAGTCTCTTGAGTTTGGTTTCTTTGTCTGTAAAATGCAGATAATTATAAGTTTGCTACCTACCCCCAGAGCTGGTGTGATTAGAGTGCTTTATGCAACTCAGACTGACATCTTAAAGAGCTATAGACATGGTAAGTGTGTATTCCTAGCTGAGACCAAGAGTCTGGCTTATCTAAATTTCATAGCTCCTCAGCGCAGTGCTCTGCACACAGTAGGCTCTCTGTGCACAATCCTGATGGAATGAATGAAGGAGTGCTGCATTACACTTCCATAGATAGGTTAGGCAATCTGGGGAGGGAAAAAGGGAAACAGAGTCAGAGAAAGAGAGACAGAGACAAAGAGAGACAGAAAGAGAGAGACAAAGACAGAGAGAGACAGAGACAGAGAACGTGAGACACAGAGACAGAGAAAGCGAGAGAGACGAGAGAGATAGACAGACAGACAGACAGAGACAGAGAGACAGAGAGTGTATGTATGTATGTGTATGTGTGTACCCGCCTGCCTGTTGGGGAAATCTCCTGGCCCTGGGGTCCCGTGATGGGGGTGGCCCTGGAAAGGGAGGCACATGGGACCCAGGAAGCTGTGGGATGGAGTGGTCTGAGAGGGAGAATGAGGTCGAAGTCTGGGACTTAGTCCGAGGTCAGCATCCAGGACAGGATCATGATCCAGGGGTGTGATAGAAGTCTGGCTGGGGAGGGTGGAGCTAAGGTGGGCGGGGGCGGGACTTGTTGGGGAGGAGGGCAGGTTGGGTCCAAGGTGGCGCCTGCGGAGAGTTGGGGGGAGCGCGGGCGGGGGAGGGACAGGAAGACCCGGACGCCGCCAGAGCCGGAGAGAGGCCGGTCCTCACCGGCTCAGAAGAGGCCGCAGTCCTTCAGGTTCTCCTTGATGATGATGTCGGTGACCGCATCGAAAACGAACTTGACGTTCTGGGTATCTGTGGCGCACGTCATGTGCGAGTAGATCTCCTTCACGTCCCGCCGCATGTTCAGCTCCAGGAACTGTAGCTTAATGTAGTTTCCCGCATCGTCGTAGGTGTTGGGGCCTGCGGGGATCCAGAACGGGAAGCGGCTGGTCCTGCGGACTCTGATCTGGCTCAACTTCTCGGCCCTCTCTTCCAGCCCCTAACACCCTGCCCCTGCCTAGCCTACCCAACGGGGCTTAGGTCCCAAAGAGATGGGGCAGGGGAGAGAGTGCGAGGAAGGTGTCGGGGGTGAGGAGACAGAGTCGGAGATGGATGATGAGCAAAGAGGATGTAATTTAGGGGGTGGGGGAGTAGGGGTCAGAGGCAGTATAGGATTGGGATAAAGAGTAATGGAGGAGTAGTGTGTGTGTGTGTGTGTGTGTGTGTGTGTGTGTGTGTGTGTGTGTGTGGTGTGTGTGTGTGTGTGTGTGTGTGGTGTGTGTGTGTGTTAAGGAGCATTGGGAATGGAGAAGGAGAGCTAGGGACAAAGGAATCATGGATATAAAAAAGGGTCAAGAGTTAGGATGTGGGTTGAAGGGTCAAAGACTGGACCTGAAGAGGAGTAGGGCTTGAGATAACGCATGAACGCTGGAGAGTGAGGGAAGTGGTCAGAAACAGAATCAGGGGAAAAACTTAAGTGTTTGGGATGGAGGTGAGAGAGTTTGGGTGAGGGATAGTTAAGGTCTGGGACACGGATGGGTTCAAGATGGAGATTAAGAACTGGGAATGGGGGGCAGCTAGATGGTGCAGTGGATAGAGAACCAGCCCTGAAGTCAGGAGGACCTGAGTTCAAATGTGGCCTCAGACACTTAATGTTTCCTAGCTGTGTGACCCTTAACCCCAATTGCCTCAGCAATAAATAAATAAAAGTAGGGAATGAGGATCTTCATTCAAAAACAGAAATGGGAAGTCACAGTGCAGGTTCAGGAATCTGTAGGAGGCTTCCCTAGAAGAGCCCCATTCCCCCTAGAGAACACCTAGAACCTGGTGGGATTTTGGTGGGGATGGGCTGCCACCTAGTGGTCATTTTGGAACACACAGGCTCCTGGAAGTGAGGAAGGCGGAGAGAGATAGGGATCCCGGCTGATTGCGTAAATTAGGAGCTCTGCCATATCCCAGCTGCCCCCGCGGGGATAGCGTTGGCTAAGGGTTTGGTAACTGGGCAGGGCCAATGCAGGCTAGCCCGCTCTCACCATCATAGTCAGGAAAGCAGATGTTGAGGGGGGCCTTCTTAATCTTGTCTGTGAAAACGTCCTTTTTGTTAAGGAACAAGACAATGGAGGTCGTGGCAAAGTAACGGTGATTACAGATGCTGTTGAACAGGTGGAGACTCTCGTGCATCCGGTTCTGGGGGCAGGAGCGGAGAGAAAGCAGAGCCATAACTAGACATTTTGGAGCCCAGGGAAAATTCATTTGATAGGAAAGGGGAAAACTTAAGTTCTTGGGAGGGAAGAGAGCTGGGAACACTGGCTGGGTGGGGAAGAGCTTCAGGTTTCCTTTTTCTAAGCAGGAGAAATGTCAAGATGTGTCCCATGAAAGTCATGCCATGGGTTTCCAGGACAATCGTGCTGGGAGATAGAGTGGTCCATGCCATAGAGTCTGGTCTACTCTCCTACTGCTTGCCTCATACCCAATCTCTGATTATCAGAGAGAGGGCGTCAGATAAAGTGGCAATTGGGAGTACAGTTGTAGGTCCTGGAAGAAGGGCTTCATGGCAAAGAGCTAGGTGAGGGATGATGGATGGAAGACCATGAGATGCAGGGATAGGTCAACAGGAAAGAACACCCAGATACTAACCATTGCCTGAACCCCCAAATCTTCCCCAAGGTTTTCCTCTTAGGCTAGGGGCTTCTTTAAGATCAGAACTTATACCCACCACTTCATCATCTTCCACCAACACCATGTCATAGGCACTGAGAGCCGCAATGAAGATGATGCAAGTGACACCTTCGAAGCAGTGGATCCATTTTTTCCTCTCTGAGCGTTGACCTCCCACATCAAACATTCTGCCAGAGAATAGAGCACCTCCTGGGACACCACCCCAAATCTCCTGACCCTAGACTCCCTCCATCCTTCATCAGAGAAGGGGATTTGACCCATACCCCTTGGGAAAAAAAAACAAACAATAAATATTTAGTGAACTTCAATTTTGTTTAAGAAATCTCAGCCTCGGGGCAGCTATGTGGTGCAGTGGATAGAGCACCAGCCCTGAAGTCAGGAAGACCTGAGTTCAAATCTGGTCTCAGACATTTAACATTCCCTTGTGTGACCCTGGGCAAGTCATTTAACCTCAATTGCCTCAGCAAAAAGTAAAAAAAAAAAAAACAAAAACAACAAAACAAACAAAACAAACAAAACAAAAACAAAACAAAAAAAAAAAAAAAAAAAACAAATCTCAGCCTCTGGGGCAGCTAGGATAGAGCACCAGCTCTGAAGTCAGGAGAATCTGAGTTCAAATCTGGCCTTAGACACTTATCAGGTCCTAGCTGTGTGACCCTGGGCAACTCACTTAATCCCTATTGCCTCAGGGGAAAAAAAAGAAAAATCTCAGCCTCTCTCAGGGTCTGAGGTTCAGGTGGCAGGAGAAGCTCATAAAAGAGGCTGATGGAGAATAAATAGAAATGGGGATTATTGGTGAAGGAGGGCACATTGAGAGGTACAGCATGTACAGGGAGGAGATGAGGGAGGGCAGGATGAGAGATTTTAGGGAAGAGATGGAGAACCTAATGAAGGTAATGGAAATTCACTGAAAAATTAGAATCTCAGAGGCTTAAGGAAGGAGAATGAAGGGTTAGGGAGTGGGATGATTTTAGAGAGGGTTGGAGAACTCTGGAAGGGAGGGGGAAGTTCAATGAAGAGAGAAAGGGCTCAGGAAAGGAACAGGACCTCAGGATGGAGGGTGTTCGGCCTCCTTACCTGAAGTGGAGGTCCTTGAAGGAGAACTGGGTCTCAATGATACCTGTTGTCTTAACTCGGGATCTCAGCACATCCTGCTCCGTGGGCACGTAGCCAGGGGTCACCAACCGCTCCAGGTCTGAGAGGTAGCTGACCAAAGGGTACAACCAGAGTTGTTGAGAGGGGCTCCTTGAAACAGGCCTGGGAAATATTCTTGACTGTGCTTGGAGACCCAGAGGAGACTTCAGGGAAACTGAGCTGGGTAGGAGGGATAGGGAATAGGAACTGGACCTGTGATCTTACTAGTATTTGGAACTCCCTAGTGAGCAATGGGTGGTATAATGGAGAGAAAGCTAGCTTCTGAACAAGGAATTCTTGAGTTTGCCGGCCCCTAAGGAAGTGTCTCCATACAGGGAGAGTGGTCAGGGTGACTCCCGGATAATGGAGCACTTGCCCAAAGGTTCTTGCCTGGGGCCCTTTCCCAGCAGGTATTGAAATGGCCCTCTCCCCACCTACTCACCTAGATCCCTTCCCCTATTTTCTCCAGTCTCCCCTCCCTACAGCTTTGACCAGTCAGTCTTCTGCTTGGAAGCTTCAGGTGGTTTCCCGTTTACTAGGGCTCAGTGTGGCTCACACTCACCCTGCTCTTTATTTCCGGCACTCATGCCTTCTCCTCAGTTTCCCTTTCTCTCCCCTACCTTCTTTCAAGACCCATTCTCAGATGTCATTTCCCCTGAAGTCTTTTCTAACCACACACACCCCCCCAAAAGTGAAAGGGATTTCCCACTAGCCTGCTCTGCCCATCTCTCTCTTTTTCTGCTTTCTCTCTTAGCTATTTACATACACCTTGTGTTCCTTTGTTTGACTGTCTTTGAGGAGGAGATATTTTTGATTTTCATCTTTGTATTCCGAATTCCAAGCATGGGGCTCCTCCTATAGTAGTTATTTTATAAATGTTCAGTCAGTCAGCAGCATTTATTAGGCATGTCCTCAGTGTCAGGCATAAGGGGGTACAAAAGAAAAAGAGAAATATAGTCCCTGCCATGAAGAAGTTCATCCACTAATGGGACAGATAACTCTCTCTGTGTCTCTCTGTCTCTTTCTTTCTCTGTCTCTCTGTCTCTCCATCTGCCTGTTTGTCAGTCTGTCTGTCTGTCTCTCCTTTCCTGTCTCTGCCTGTCTGCCTGTCTCCCCCTCTCTCTGTCTGTCTGTCTCCTTCTCTCTCTCTCTCTCTCTCTCTCTCTCTCTCTCTCTCTCTCTCTCTCCATGTGTGTGCCTATCTGTTTCTCCGTCTCTGTCTCTCTCCACCCTCTTTTCTCTCTCTTTCTCTGTGTCTCTATTTGTCTCTCTTTCTCTGTCTCTGTCTTTCTGTTTGCCTCTCTCTATGTTTCTCTTCTGTCAGTCTCTCTTCTCTCTCTTTCACTGTCTCTTTCTGTCTGTCTCTCTGTCTTTCCATCTGTCTGTCTTTGTCTCTCCATCTGTCTCTTTTTCTCTCTCCAACTGTGCCTTTTTCTGTCTCTTTCTGCCTCTCTGTCTCTCTTTTTGTCTCTCTCTGTATCTCTGTCTCTCTCTGTCTCTGTTTCTGTGTGTCTCTGTCTCTCTCTGTATCTCTCTATGTGTCTCTGTCTCTGTCTCTGTCTCTTTCCCTGTCTGTCTTTGCCTCCAAGATATAACTGGGTCAATGAAATGTAATCTTGGAGGACAGACACTAGCAATGGGTCTTAAATTGATATGAGGCAGCAGCTAGACCCTGAGGGCTTGGGTTCTAGACCTGTGACAACCTTCTGGCTGGGGGAGTCCTAGCTTCTCTGCCTCTCATCTGGTCCCTGGGGTGCCTGGGAACTCACTATCCTGCAGAGTCGTTTAGCTGGTATTCAGAGGCTCGTTCAAAGCAAGCTTGGATGCCCGAGTCCTTCCACAGTCGTTGAATGATGTCGGACATCTCCTTGGGCATTGTGCCCTCTTCGATAGTATCTGCCATATGCATTAGCTTCCTTGCATCATCCTGGAGGTAATTAAGGTCATGGTCAGTACACTCTGGGGTGGAGGTTGGGGAAGACAGGGAAGGAGAGAATGAAAATCAAAGTATGGGGATGGTAGAGGCTGGGGCAAGGATTAGAGGTGGGAACAAGGAGTTAATAATAGAAACCATCTCCCTGACACAGATTTCACTTGTCTAACCCAGTGACTCTTGTCTTATCCTCCCTTTTCTGAATGACCTTGCCCCAGAACTCTAGGTCCCAAGGCTCCCTGACCCATCTCCACCTTGGCTCATCTATCTCAGCTCTTCCTGTTTCCCTCCACTTCCCAGGTATCCCTGCCCCCATATTCTCTGAGTAAGCCAATCCTGTTCCTTTCTAGGGCTCTTATCTGATTTGTGGTCCTATCGATGTCCTTCCAAACCTCCCCGATCCATCTGGGTGACCCAGATCAAAGGTCTCTGCATTCCCACAAGGGCATTTAACCCCTACCCTGCCATACTCATCTTCAGTGATCCAAGTCCTATTTATCTGACAAGTTTCCCTGCTGGAGATCTTTTTGAGTACTCAGGGCTCAGGACTCCCCCCCCCATATTTGGTAAAGTAAAAAGAATACTAAACTCAAGTGTGGAACTCAAGTGTGGATCTCTCAGCCTCAGTTTCCCCTCTAGAAAATGAAGAGTTGGTCTCAATGACCCCTATGTCCCTTCTAAACCCGAAATTGTGATTCTACTAGCTAAATTCAAGACTTCCAGTCTGTGTCCCTCCACTAGTAACTCTATCTTAAGGCCCATACCCTATGCCTGCTAATCCTGAGCCTTACTTGTCTGGCTGAGTCTCCGTACTGGATGTTGAGGGTTGTCATGGCTCGGACAATGGCTAGAATGGACTGTAGGGTGTTGCCATAAATGATGGCAATAAACTCTAGGCACTCCTCCAAGGAGTAACCGTCTTGATGGATAATTCTGGGGACAGCCAAGAAAGAGTAAGATCAGTAGCAGGTTGGAGTCATGCTCAATATGGAGGTGGGGAGAGGCAGGACAATGGAACTGGGGCTCTAACTTGTTGGTGATAGTTATGGGAGCAGGGTGGGGCATATGTGTCTGTGCATATATACACAGAACTGGCACATATGTAGTCTTCCATTGTACCATGCAGGAGGGTGGGAGGAGAGGGAAAGTATGTAAGGAGAAAGACTCACTTCATCTGCTTAACGATGGTGCTTTTTCCAGATTCACCAGCCCCTACAGACAGAAATGTAAATCTACTGTGAACTTCCTGATAGCATGACCTCTCTGAGGACTGTGTTACCTATATTGGATAACATTCCCAGTGCCCTGCACCCTAAGTGCTACTTGAGTGAATAAAGGCCTGTGGATAAACTAATGGGCTGAATGAAGTCAAAAAAACACAACTGGAAAATGAATGGTGAATGCTAGACCTTGAAACAAGAGCTGTCCCTTAAGCCAGTTGAGCTGTCTCTAAGAGACCCATGGTAGGGCTAAGTAACTCAAGGAGTATTCCTTCTCCAGGGGAAGGATATCCAGGCCACCATCCATCCCTCTGTCCTCCCTCTGGGGAAGAATAGGACCTGGTGCTCCCCCATTCACCCCAATGGGTCAGGGCATGTAAGGTGGGATGTCTGAGCAAAGATCACACCAAGAAGCTAAGAAGGAATTAACTTCTTTCCGGGCTGGGCCTTGGGATCCAGGCAGATTGGATACATGGGGGCAGGGAGAGGAGGAAAGCAGGAGTTAGAGAAAAAAGAAAGAAAGAGAGAGAGAAAGAAGGAAGGAGGAGTAAGGGAAGAAGGGAGGAAGGAAGGAAAGAAGGAAGGAGAAAAGGAAGAAAGAAAGAGAGAGGGAGGGGGAGAGAAGGAGGGAGGAAGGAAGGAAGAAAGAAAGAGAGAGGGTGAGAAGGAGGGAGGAAGGAAGGAAGAAAGGAAGGAAGGAAGGAAGGAAGAGAGATGGTGAGAAGGAGGGAGAGAAGAAGGAAGGAAGGAAGGAAAAAGAAAGGAAGGAAAGAAAAAAGGAAGTAAGGAAGAAGGAAAGAAAGAAGAAAAGAAAGGGGGAAAGAAAGTTGGGTAACTAGATAGAGCATTTATTAAACTCTTGGTATATGTCAGATAAGATACTAACCCCAGAGGATAGAAATACAAGCAAAAATGTAGTCTATACCTTTATTTTAATTTTTTTTTAGAGGCAATCATGGTTAAGTGATTTGCCCAAGTCACACAAGTAGTATGCAACTGAAGCTGAATTTGAACTCAGGTCCTCTCTGACTTCAGAGTTGGTATTCTATTCATTATGATACCTTGCTGCTCCTACCTTATATTTTAATGGAATATTTTTTGAAAGGGCATGGGATGGGAAAGGGGAATTAGGAAAGAGCTAATGGGATCAGTGGGTTTAGTCTCCTCCTATCCCTGAACTTTCCCTTTGCCCCCCAGAGTATTTTCTGCTAGTGCACTAAGGAAACACTGAGAATCCCCATAATTCACCTAGGGAGAGGCAGGTGAGTGATGCAGTAGCTAACCGTTGGACTTGGAATCTGGGCGAACTGAAGTTACAATCTTAATTCATAGCTGTGTGATCTTGAACAAATCACCTAACCTCTGCCTTAATTTCCTCATCTGTAAAATGAGGATAATAAAAGCACCCACCTCCCAGTGTTGCTGTGAGGATCAAGTGAGATTATAATTGTAAAATACTTACCTGAGTTCCTGGCACATAATAAGTGCTACACAAATGTTAGCTATGATGATGATGATGATGATTAAAATCACTTTGCAAATCTTAAGGAGATTGTTGTCAGTGTTATTAATCCAAAATTCTATTGTACTAAAACAGGAAAATTTTAGACAACCTCACTCCATTCCCAGCTATGGATATTCCACCCAGCAGAGTGATGTCCTTGTGGCACTGAGAGGATCTTGGGTTCTCAGGGGCTATGCCAGGGAAAGGAAAGCTCTAGCAATTTCTACCAGAACAGAAGGGACTGCTAGGTGACAGACAGAGCTTACTCTCTCAGACAAACCCTGCTAAGAAGGGAGAGGCTGATATGAGCAGGCTGGCCACTAAGTGATGAATTCTCTGGCCCTGGTGACCCATGAAACAATACAACAAACATGCTCTGGGAATGTGTGTGTGAGAGAGCCAACCCTTTGTAACTTAATACCCACCGCATTTTAAATGTCCTTGGGGAGTTGGGCTAGTTGAAGAGTCCTCTAGGGACCACAGTGAAATGAAGATCTGAGACTCCTAAGAGCTTAGGGCTGGAAACGACCCTAAAGGTCTCCTTATGTTACTGAATCTGAGTGAAGGGAAGTGACTGCCTCAAGGTCACATGAAGATCAGGCACAGGATCCCAAATCCAATTCTCTTCCCACCCCAGTAGGTCAATTCTTCTCTAAGATCAAAGCTGCCTCTGCTGTGAATTAGATTGATGGTTTATTTTTCATTCATATCCAACTATCCCATTTGGAGTTTCCTTGGCAAAAATGCTGGAATGATTTGCCATTTTCTTCTCCAGATCATTTTACAGATGAGGAAACTGAGAAAAACAGGGTTAAATGACTTGCCCAAGATCACACAGCCAGTCTGAAGCCAGAACTAAACTTGGGAAGATGAGAGAGAGAGAGCTGGGATGGAGCCCAGTACTCTCTCTCCACTGTACCACCTACCTGCCCTGGATTATGTATATAGGATTTGCATAGAGTGAGCTGATTTTTATTCTTATTACAAAAGTATTCTTCACTCTACAAAAAGATTCTCTCAGTCTCTTCTTTTATAGAATGGTATCCCAATGGTGCATTTAATTACTTATTTACAAACATAGAAGACCCAAGAACTGTCAAGTTTTAAGATTTGGCTTTGTTACTCACCGTGTGACCTCTTGTAGTTCAGTTAATCTCTCTGTACCTCTCTAGCCTCTAATGTAAAATTAAGAATTTGGACTAAAGGAAGGCCTTTAAAATGTCTTTTGGCTCTGCTATGCTATGATTTTCGGAATTTCCTCCTCTTTAAAATGGGGATGATAATCCCTGCCCTGAGTCCCACCTTGGGTAGAAATGAGCCCCAATAGAATAACCATCTGAACATGCTTTGTAAACTGAAATGTCCCATACATGCATGGTAGCTTGGTATTATTGAATTATAAACCTGATTTATGTTGAGGTCCAAAGCTAGAAAGCTCCTTAGAATAGTCAGTATGTTACCTATACATTGTCTCTAGATCCTGGGCTTTTCTTTTTCTTTTTTTCTTTTTCTTTTTTTTTTCTTTCTTTCATTTTTTTGTTTTGCTGATGTGGGAACCTAGGCAGATGAGATTTATCTCTAAATCATTTGTGTGGTTAACTGACTTTCCCACGGTCACATAGCTGGGAAATATGAGAGGTGAAATTTGAACCCCGTTATTCTCATTGCCAACCAAGTCTAGCACATTCACCACAAACTACTGTCCTCTTCCATTTTCCATATGCTAAAGACTTAATCCATGTTTGTTGATTTGAATTAAGTTGAATAAAAATGGGAGTCTTAGAACACAGAAGGGCTCTTAGAGATGATTTAGGTTGTCCTTTCTCATTGTGCTCTGAGGTCAAAGAGAGAAAGGGACTTGCCTACCATTCAACAGTCGGTTAGTGATTGAATTAGCACTTGAACCCAGATCTCCTTGATTTATATACCTTTTCAGGAGCTTGGAGATGGCCTCAAGCAGAACCCCTGGATCTCTCAGCACCCCCAGAGAAAACATCCAATCTTTGGGAAAAGAGCCAAGAATGTTAGGGGCCAACAGATTAAAGGGGTACCTCTGTTTTCTCCATCTATTCATTTGTTGATTCAATGAACATTTGGGGGTGCCTGTTACATCAATAATCTTAAGGCTGAGTTAGTCTGCACTCACCAGATAGTATAAAGAGTAATTATTTTCTTTCCAAAATGCCCTCAGATAGTCTAGGGGGAATGTAATTATCTGCTTTACAAAAGCCTCTCTGCTTAGAAGCTATCATTCATTTTCCAAGAGGTTTTTTTTTTTTCCTTTCCAGAAAGAGTCCTTCAGAACTCCCATGGACAATATTGAGAATAAGGTTCAGTGGTCACCAAGCTGTTTGGATGTTCACCAATCATATAAAAGGAAGGGACCTCTGTAATTCCTGCCCAGTCTATCGGGAAGGGGACAGCATCCCTTGGCCCAGATTTCCCTTCATTGACAAGGTATGATTTCCTTGCAATGGAACTGACTCATTTCTTCTATGTTATTCCTTCCCATTCCCACCTCACCAGGGATCTGTGCAAGATCCCTGCCCCAGGGTCCCTTTATTTACCCAGCAGAAGCAGCTTCACTGTCCTAGCATCTCTCTCAGCATCTTCCTTCAGTTTCTTTTCCAATTCCCTTGAATGTTTCTCCTCGGCACTGGCTCCAGCCCCCATCTTCTTGTCAGGGCTGGAGGGTGAATGAAGGGCGGAAGGTGTGGACCAAACCCTTCTGAGGAGATGGGGACCTACAAACCTCGGGCTTAGCCCAAGGCCCCTGGTCCTTTTCCCTGAAACCCTCTTGGTCTTCCGAAGTTTGAGGATAGAGTGTTGGGGCCCTTCTACACCTCCTTCCCGCTGGGGATTGCTTAGCAGGATTTAGGGGCAAAGGGTCTGCCTGGGAACCAATCAGGGCCAAGGACAGGTGAATCCGGCTCAGGAGAGTCGCTGTCCCCCCTTTCTCTCCCAGACATAATCAGGCAATGGCCCTGTCCCCAATCCCTTACAAGCTGACTCTGTGCTTTCCCCCCTTACCTCCAATCTGGAGGCCAGGGAGTTAAAGCATCTTCCTGGAGGGAGAAGCAGCTTTCTCCACTGACAGGATTGTCTTTTTCCATGCATATCCTGAACTTTTAGCATATTACTTTACACATAGTAAGCACTTAATAAGTGCTTTTCCCCCTTCATTTGTTAGGAGAAGCCAGAAATATCCTTGAACCTGGAACCAGTTCCCTTTTTGAACCTCCCTGGAACCAAGAAACAGGGAAAAACAATGTTTGAATAATGATCCCTCCCCCCTATCAAACTCAGAGATATCCAGGGATGAGGAAGCCTTGGCAAGAGTCTGCACCCCCTACTCTACATCTTCTCTTCCCTGTAGTGTTGGCAGACAGAGCCTTCCCCATTGCTCCAAGATGATGGATTTGAATCCCTTGCTCTTGGTCTCCTTCCTGGTGGTGAAGAGAAATAATTGGGGCTTGAGCCCCAGGACACCAGACCCTGGGATATCTTGGGTATGAGGGTAAGAGGGGAACATCTATGACAGAATGGCCACAAATGAGAGTGCAATGATTGTTTATTGTGTCTGTGAGTATGTGATTGGATAAGAGAGCCATGGGGGCATCTGTAATGTCATTGTATATCTATATGGGACTATATTTTGGTGTGTGCATTTATATTTGAATTTCCGGGTATGCATTCTCATTTTCCACTCATTTTCCAGTTCCTTGCCATTACCAAAAGGGCTGTTACAAACATTTTTGCACATGTGGGTCCTTTTCCTTTTTTTATGATTTCTTTGGGATACAAATCCAGTAGTGTATTTTTGTGATGTGTGTATTTATGTGATTCACTAGCTCTAGAGTTTGTTGTTTGAGTTGGGTAGGAAGGAGAGAACAGGTATTTGGAAAGCACCTACTATGTGCCAGGCAATGTAAAATGTTTTATAAATATTATCTCACTTGATCCTCATAGCAACCCTGGGAGATACATGCTACAATATCCATTTCTCAAATTGAGAATACAATAAATTATCCAGGTTACATGGCTACTAAGTATCTGATTTGAACTCATATCTTCTTTTTTATATATAATGATAGCTTTTTTTAGTTTTCCAAATACATGCAAAGATAGTTTTCAGCATTCATGCTGGCAAAACCTTGTGTTCCAAATATTTTTTCTCCTCCCTCCCCTAAAATGCAAGTAATCCAATGTTAAACATCTGCAATTCTTCTAAACATATTTCCACATTTATCATGCTGCTCAAGAAAAATCAGATCAAAAAGGGAAACAAATTCGAGGGGAAAAAACAAGCAAGCAAACAACTACCACAAAAAGGGGAAAGTACTATGTTGTGATCCACATTCAGTCCCCACAGTTCTCTCTCTGGTTGCCTGAATCGCGTCCTTGTTGAAAAGAGCTAAGTCCATCATGGTTGATCATCACATAATCTTCTTGTTACTGTGTACAATGTTCTCTTGGTTCTACACACTTCACTCAGCATCAGTTCATGTAAGTCTTTCCAAACTTTTTTGAAATCATCATGCTGATTTGTAACTATGTTCAAAAAATTATCAAACTGTGTATACCCTTTGACCCAGCAGTGTTTCTATTGGGCTTTTATCCCAAAGAGATCTTAAAGGAAGGAAAGGGACCCACACGTGCAAGAATGTTTGTGGCAGCCCTTTTTGTAGTGGCAAGAAACTGGAAACTGAGTGGATGCCCATCAGTTGGAGAATGGCTGAATAAGTTATGGTATATGATTATCATGGAATATTATTGCTCCACATTAGAATCCCAGGAAATGATCAGGAGAATGATTTTAGAAAAGCCTGGAGAGACTTACATGAACTGATGCTAAGTGAAATGAACAGAACCAATGACTCTTTCCAACAATGAAATGATTAATGCCATTTCCAATGATCTTGTGATGAAGAGAGCCATCTACACCCAGAGAGACATCTGTAGGAACTGAATGTGGATCACAATATAACATTCTCACTCTTTTTGTTGTTGTTCACTTGCATTTTGTTTTCTTACTCATTTACTTTCCTTTTTTGATCTGATTTCTCTTGTGCAGCAAGAGAATTGTATAAATATGTTTATACATATTGGATTTGACATATATTTTAACATATTTAACATATATTGAATTGCTTGCCATCTAGGGGATGGTGGGGGGAAGGAAAAGAAAATATGAAACACAAGGCTATGCAAGGGTCAATATTGTTAAATTATCCATGCATATGTTTTGAAAATAAAAAGCTTTATTTTTTTAAAGTAGAATTAAACAAATGGAAAAAGAAAAAAAGAAATCATCCTGCTGATCGTTTCTTATAGAACAATAATGTTCCATAACATTCATGTACCACTAATTTATTCAGCCATTCTCCAATTGATGGGCATCCATTCAGTTTCCAGTTCCTTGCCATTACCAAAAGGGCTGTTACAAACATTTTTGCACATGTGGGTCCTTTTCCCTTTTTTATGATTTCTTTAGGATACAGATCCAGTAGGAGCTCATATCTTCTTGACTCCAGGGCTGGGATTTGATCCACTGTACCACCTAGTTGATCCTCAGGACAGCTGTTCCAACCCAATTATTTTACAGAGCAGTAAACTGAGGCCCAGAGAGAGGAAGGTCACTTAGCAAATTAATGCAGAACTACTAATGGACCCCTAACCTAGGGCCCTTTTTACTGTACCAAGGAAAAAATCAAGAAATATTTTCTGAGCACCTTCTATATAGGTTCCCTGTTCTAGGCATTGCAGGGGAATACAAAAGTGGTTAAGACTCAAGATCTGCCTTCAAGAAAGTGGAGTAAGTGGGATGAGGCAGAGAAGCCATAGACCTGAATCCTGCCCTTCGGGAGCCCATACACAACCTGGAGAATAGAACCTGGAAAGAATAGACCAAATGCCATCTTCAGTAGGTCCAATCTTGGGGGGAGAAAAATATCACACAGGGAGAAATATTTCCATTGGTGGCTCCATGATCCTCCAGGATGGGCAGACTCTTAGCTAATCCAAACTGAGGCCCCTCCGGACCTTCCTATTCTGTGCAACTTCCATCTATGTTGTCCCCAGAATATCAAGGATCCACACAATAAGTGGGAGGCTTCCTTTGGTTCTTTTAATATCTTGAGGGCTCAGCAGTTGCACAATCCATCTGGCATCTCTCAATCTTGATACATGCCTTTTCCCCAGAATACAAGTCTTTGGTAATTTCTTTACTGATACTTCTCTGATTCAATTCTTTCCAACACAGAAAACATTTGACACATGTCTACTTTGTGCAGAACACCATGTCAGGTGCAGGGGAAATCTAGAGTTGAGCTCAGATATGATTCCTACCCTCATTGAGCTTACAGTTTAATAGCAGGCTATGACAAGTACATAAATTTAATACTTTGATGGACAGTGATGAATGTGACCTCATCACTGAATATTCCCACCTCAGAGGCAGAGTGAAACATTCATGCCCTCTCATCCTGGGGACTCTTGTCTATGTCCTCCCATTGAGGAAGGAGGAGGACCCATCTTTTGATGTTGGGTGAACACTAATGGAGTTGTCCATCGGTTCACAACCAGACCATCTTCCTTCCTGGTCATATCTCTCCTGTGACATTATCTGGCAAAATCTCTGGCATATATGGCCAGCCACTCTGTCTAAATGCAGCATGGCCCTTCCCATTGGCTTTTGGCGTGGATTCCCTCTAGATCGAGGCATCCTAAGATTTTTGGAAGCCATAAAACACGAAATTTTTGGCAGTAGGAAACAGGGGGTCATTGAAGGTCCCAGAGTTTTCCTAAATGGGATCTTGCCCCATCTCCTGCGGCTCAAGACAAGACAAGACTCATGTGCTTTAGAGCTAATGTCCAATTCCCTAGTTTTACAAAGGACAGAAGGGAAATGACTGGTATAAGGTCACATTGGAAATAAGGCTGGGATTCTAACGTGGATCCTCTGACTATATAAATCCATGTACTGTTGTCATGACAACAGGCTGACTTCCTTCCAATTCCTTTTCTGTCACCGACATTGCCATGAAGCGTGACCTTGAGCAAGATTCTTCGGCTCTCTGAGACTCAGTTTCACCATCTGTAAAATGAGAAGTTTGTACTCATTCTTTAGGTTACTTTCCCATCATCACCTACGTGGACTTGCAATCTGGCCACTAGAGGGCACCAAGTGCTCAGAGACAAAGTGCTCCAACAGGCTCCAGTTCAGGTGGAGGGTCAGGCTAGCCTCAATTTACACAATTATCCCACTTTCACCCTAACAAAGTGGGCCATAAGCTGAAATTTCTGAAAATTGAATCTTGCCTTCTTCTGATACTCATTGGAAAGATGCCCTAGTTTTCTTTTTCTTCTCCCTTTCCCGTCATTCTTCCAAAGGGCTTTTCCCTCCCCGTGTCTCGTCAACTCATCCCAATATCCGAGCATTTATAATTAAGAAAGCTGAGACTCTGAAGGATTCATCTGCAGCTAGAAATGAGAGAAGACATCTAGCCTGACCTTCTCGTTTTACAAATGAGGAAATTAAGTCTCAGAGAAAAGTTATTTATCCAAGGTCACAGGTACCAAAAGGAAGGGTTGGGATTCATCTCTGGGTCTTTTGGCTTTAAATTCTGGGTTCTTTCCATCGTTCTCTGCTAGCTAGAGTTTCTAGGGTGGCAGAGAGGGCTTCCTGATTCTGTCCTTCCAACATCACCTCCAGCCTCTCCCCCACCCTCACTCAGGGGGATTAGTTTAGCTGGTACCACTCAGGAAAGCAAGGTTAAGCTGGCTCTGACTAGAGCTTCATGGTGGGTGAGGGAACTGGAGCTTGGATGATCGCCTGGCAATGCCCATGAGCTCCCCCACGTACCACAAGCACAACCCAAGGGAGGAAAGAGACCAAGGCTCAGTGACCCTCTAAACCCTTTCCCCTTTAGTCACTCTCAGCAAATACTGTCTCTTCCCACCATGGCCTCCAAATCCTTGTTCTGACTCTTCCTTGGGCTAGATCACCTCTGTGTGCCTCAGTTTTCCTACCTGTAAAATGAGTAAATTAGACTAGATGGTATTTAAGGGGCTGAAAACCAGGGTTCAAATCCCACCCTTAATGTCTGCTGCCTGAGCAAATCCCTCAATATTCCTTAGCCTCAGTTTCCTTATCTGTAAAGTGAAGGAGTAGAATAAGTTCCAGATCTCCAGTCCAGGCAGAGTCCCTTCTGTCTATACCAATAATCTTGGGATTCTAGTCTGACTTGACTACCAAAAAGAACTGGACACCAAAAGAAGTTTGGAGTCTTCTTCCAAACTTCTTTAAGGAAGAAAGTTACCTTGCATTGAGAATATCTTTGTCTGCTGAAAGTCTGCCCAGCCTCCAAAGAGCAGTTTCAATGCCCTTCCATGCAGAACCTTCCCTGATCTCCCTCCAGCTCACTGCTTTCCCGTCAGACCTCACATAGCACTGGAGGCAAAGGCTTTGAACGCTCCTCCCTCTTTTATTTTTGGACCAGACTAGTGATTTCATTTATCAATGTAGGGGGCTCCTGGTGATAAACTTCCTTGGCAATTTGGAGTCTCAGAGAGCTGCCTACAGCCCCTGTCTGGGGCAACCACAATCAGTAAGGTTACAAAGGGAAGACCTGAACCCAGCTTTTCCTAAATCCAAAGGCAGGTCTCCATCCACTATGCAAAAGAGTGTCCCTTCACTGCCTTTATTATGTACTCTTAGATATTATCAGGATGGAGGTATAGCATTCATTATTTGTGTAGAAAGAAAGCTGGATTTGGGCTCCAATATTGTCTCTGGGCACATCATTTTCCACATCTGGGCTTCAGTTTCCATTTTGAAATAAGAAGATTGGACTAAACCCAACTTAAGGTTTCAAATCCCATGATATCCCCACCCCCTTTCCTAGATTACAAACCCAACCAGGTCAGAGATTACTCTATATTTCTCTGAATTTTGTTGCTCTCTGTGTTTAGGATACAGTAGGGATTTAATAGAGAAAGGTTCATTAATTAAAGTCTGGGCTGTTTTACACACACACACACACACACACACACACACACACACACACCATTACTACCACTACTGCTACCCTGATGCTGACTTCCTTCCTATGACCTGGTCATCCAAAACATGGCCTTGGAAGTGTCCTCAGCACTGGCTTCTCCTTGCCTCAGTGTCCAAAGAGGTCCTCCCTCCAGTGCCATGGCAACAGTGAAGGCCCTCTGCTTGAGGTGTCCCATTTCTCTACTAGAGTGACACTCTAACATTTAGCTTCTCTGCCTTCCCTGGCCTCTCTTTGGGGCAGGGGGCAAGTTAATGGCCTACTGTAATGTACCAGGGTGAGGTGAGTGTGTGTGTGTGTGTGAGAGAGAGAGAGACAGACAGATAGACAGACAGAGACACACAGAGAGAGACAGAGACACCCAGAGAGAGCACGCTGTTTTATGAAGGAGCCCCATGGGGACTTCTCCACATAGGAACCAGTGGCCAGGGAGAGAGAGAGTTCAGAATAAGGAGCTCAGAATCTGGTGTCAGCACACCTAGATTTTGCATCCTGGCTCTGAACATCCCATTGTGTGAAGTGGGGTATTTTGCTTCTCCCCTAGACTTTCCCTCTTTTCCTCATCTGATAAAGCTGATGAAAACAATTGCCCTATCCAGCCCCAGAGGGACCTGTCAGGTGAAACATTATGTGCATCTGAATCTGCCAAGGAGGAAAGCAGCCAGGTTTGGGGAGGAGACTGGAGTTCTAATTCTTCTGCCCCTCCTGGCTGTGATCCCAGGAGAATCAGGCCACTTAAATCTCTCGGTGTTTTAGATATCTCTCTTGACTGATCAGATCTTCCTTTACTACATGACTGATGTGGAAGCATGCTTAATATGATTATACATGTACGATCTATATCAGATTACTTGCTATCTTGGGGAGAGGGGAAGGGAGAAAGTTAGGGAGAAAAATTTGGGGACTCAAAATCTTATAAAAGTGAATGGGGGGCAGCTAGGTGGTGTTATAGTTAGTGCACCAGCTCTGAAGTCAGGAGTTCAAATCTGGCCTCAGACATTTAACACTTCTTAGATGTGTGACCCTGGGCAAGTCACTTAACCCCAAATGCCTCAGCAAAAAAAAATAAAATAAAATAAAAAATAAAGTGAATGTTGAAAACTCTTTACATGGAGTTGGAAAAAGTAAAATACTCTTAAGTGTATATGGGGGGGAAGAAATATACACATCTATAAGATCACTAAAATAAATAAAAAGATACCTGATCAGAGGAGTAAGTACTGACCATTGCTGGTAGGAGGTCCCTGCCTCAATAAAACCAGAGGCCCAGTCCCTAAGTCTCTGCATCGTCCCCTAGTGTATCTGCCATGTGAGTGTGCTGTTTGTGTATATAAATTGACTGCTGTCCCAGTCTAAACCGACATGGGCAATGGCAAGTAGGATAAAGGATTTTTTTTTAGCTCAGGCCCAGAAGGATCTGGGAAAGATACTAGGAAACAGTGGGTGCAGAGAAAAAACAACACGAAGGAAGCAAGTTTCATGATACAGTGGCTATAGTACTGAATTAAGAGTCAGAGAACCCGGGTTCAAGTGCCAGCACTGGCACGTACCAGTTGTCCAGCTTTGGCAAAATATGAGCACTGCCTTCCAGGCTCAGAGGCAAAATTGTGCCTGAAGAAAGATCCTTCCTGCAGCCCCCATTTTGGTTTGAGCATTTGTTCAGAATTTACCTATGGTGCTGGAAGGAAAACAAAGTGCCTGTCCTCAGGGAGCTTACACTTTGGGACGAATGATCATCCAGGTTTGATTCAGAAGATTTCTAAGAAGGAACCCATTGCATCATGGGACAGCTCTAATCACTAGGAATTTTTTTAAACTGAAATCTACATTTGCATCTTGAACCCAGCTCTTGGTTCTGACCTCTGGGGCCGAGCAGAATAGCCCTAATTCTTTTTCAAAAGGCAATCTTGGCAGATAGCTAACCTGACCCCTTTAAATCTTATTTTCTTCAGGCTAAAGTTCTCCCTTAACTCTAGGGTAGTCGGTCTCCCCGGGTCTCGGTGCCCTCATCTATAAAAGTGGGGTTCTGCCAGCTTTGAATCCTACTTCCCTAAGTGTGAGGTTTAATTTCCTGAGGGAGATAGAGGAGCAAGTTACTTGAGTGGGAGGCCAGCCCCAGGACTCCCTTCTGGAGGCCCACAGGAGACTCCTTCAGCGTCCCATTCACCCCAAGGTTGGGGCTTGATTGCTGGAGAAATGTCATCAGGGAGTCCCAGGGACTGAGTGGAGGAGACTGAAAATATCGCTTCGGACTTAGAATGGACAAGTCCTTCCTTAGACAATTTAATCCAATTCCATATAAGGAAAAAAGAGCTATTAGTTTCATGGAAGTGGGATGGGCTCCCTTGAATTCTACAGCACTGGAGGTCTTTAAGTGGACACTGGATGACCACTCATCAGGGCGGCTGCAGAGGGAGATAGCGGACAGTCTGAGGACTGAACTCCGGACAGCTCCTCAAAAGTCCCGGCAAGTCTAGAACCATTTAGTAATCTCACAGCAGGTTTGGGGCACTGGGATAAGCACTGGAATAGCAAGACAAACATGAAACCCAATTGCAGACAGCTCTTCATTTGACAGATGGGGAAAAGGAGACCCAGAGATTTTATCCACTTGCCCAGAGGTTCTAAGGAGCAAGCTATTTGTCCATCACCTACATCCCTCCTCCTACCCCTCTACTACTTTGGTACAGGCAAAATTGGGGGCAGCCAGGTAGCAAAGACTGCTGGGTCTACACTCGGGAAGATTCTTCTTCCTAAATTTAAATCTGACTTCAGATGTAGCAAGAATCTTTGCCAAGAAATCCCCAAAAATGGGGTCAGGAGGAGTTGGCCACAACTGAAAAATGACCATTCAAGGTCACAAGTTAAATAAGAATTTCCAGGCCTGAGCCAATGAAGGAACATTTTATAAGAGAGGAAAGTAGAACCCAGAGGGGAAGGGGCTTGCATGCAGGGCGGGAGCTCGCCCACAGGGATATATTCATACACAGATGATCGGAGAACATGTTGCCCCCCCTTCCCGCCAAGGAACTCCAGAGTCTAGAATCAGAACCAGTGTTTATTAGCGCGATCCCATCCACAGGAACTTCCCTTGACCCCGTGGCTCAGGCCCCTTGTCTCCCCCCTCCCCCGCAGTCTCCCTGTACAACTATTTACAGCCCCAGGGTGGCCCCTACAGGAGGGGAGAAGGGATTCTGATCTTCCGTCCCAGTTCGTCTGGAGCTGCCCCCCCCACGGCCACCCCCTTTGGGGCTGGGCTTCCCAGGAGAGAAGTATTCTTGTAGGGCAGGGAGATTGGGAGAGGCTGTGGTTGACAAATGCTGGCCCAGCTAGTACTGGATTCTCCGAGGCCCCCAGATGGAAGGAGTCCAGAGGGTAAAGGAAACTTGGGCACCCGGGAGAGGGCCTGGCATGGACTGCCCCTCCTTTCTCCTTCCCCCAATAAATAGAGAATAAATATCCTAAAATGCCCACTCTGGGCCTTCCCACCAGCCCCTCTGCAAGTGCCAGTCCTGGGCTCTCTGGGGCCGGCCCTCTGGCTGCCAATGATAGAAGGAGCCCAGGACCTCGGCCAGAGGGGGGGCATGAGGGCAAGCAGACTCTCTTAGAAGGCTCCCAGCTGCTCTCTGCTCCCGTGTCCCTTCGCTTTGCATTTGGCCAGTCCCTATGGCTTCCTCCTTGACCTCCTGGTCCCCTGCCTCCTCTCCTGCCTCCAGATACTCTCCGGTCTCCTCTCAGACGAGGGGAACATCGTCCCTGCTCAGGCCCAGACCCTGGACTCCCCGTTCCAGCCCCAGCCCAAAACACCCATGCCGTGCTGGCCAACCATCAGCGACCAGCCCCGTCCCGACCCAGTCCATCCCTCCCTGTCTGTCCAGTCCTCCACCGGTCCCCCCAGTGGTTTGGCCCCTGCCTACCTGTGCAAGCCCGCTCTGCCCTGCCCTGCGCATGCTCCCATGAAAGCTGCGCCCCGACCTGGGCCGGGGCAGGAGAAGCGCGCTCTCCAGCCTCAGAATTGTGGTTTCCCGGCCCACCACCCCTTCCCGAGATGCGAGCGGGCATCTGCAGCTGCTCGGAGACGGAGCCTCCCCCAAGCTCGTGGGTCTTCTCACAGTGGGCCAGTCCAGGGGATGCCCGTTGGCTGAGAGCCCGCCATCTTGAGTCCTAGCCCAGGCTCTTGCTCCCTTGGGGCAGACCAGGGCACCCAGTCCTTGTCCGAGGTCCTGAGCCCACTGCCACAAGGAAGGACCAGGAGGGGGATGGTCCTGGGTCTCGGATCCCAAGGGACTATGTAGGACTTACCAATAAATACTGATAAAGGGACGTGTGTGTGTGTGTGTGTGTGTGTGTGTGTGTGTGTGTGTGTGTGTCTGTATGTCTCTCTTTGTATATATATATATAATATATATAGATATTTATATATATATCTTTTTATATTAAAATGGGAGAGGGGTAATGGCCTGGGGATGGGGATGGTGGGAAAATAGAGATGTGATGAGATAGTTTATGGCCCCCAAGGTTGCAGGGGGCGGGCAGCAGCAATGGTGGTCTCATGTGTCCGGCTGGTGATTACGACGGTTCCGAGGCTTTTTCTGGTCCGGGAGCTCAGGGGTCTTGAGCCCCCCAGGGGCCTCTTTGTGGTTTGGGGGCGCATGGCGCCAGTATCCCTGACAGTACTGGTTGATGAGTCCCATTTCGGGCTGGGCCAGGAGCTGCGCCAGCTCCTGGTAGGGGGGTGTAGGGGACCTGAGGCCGGCCGTTGCAGGGTCAGCCCCAGGGGGCTGCAGAGCAGCCACGGCAGCGCCTGGAGGGAAGAGCACGGCATGAACGGCTTCTCGGCTGAGGACGTGCAGCTGGACACGAGTGACCACGTGCTTGAAGTTGTTCTCGGTGGCGGTGCAAGTGTAGAGGCCGGCGTCGCTCAGCTGCAGGGCCCGAAGCAGCAGGCCGGGCTCGGTCCGCAGCATGCGTTCCTCTGATCGAAGCTGCAGAAACCCAGAGCGAGACCCTCAGCCATTGTGCATCCTTCTCCCGGGGTTCCCTCCCTGACCTCTCCTTCCTTCTGTCCCCCTTTTCTGAGGAGTCCCCCCCCCCAGCCTTACCATCCCATCCTAGTTCAGGATCAGCCTTCCCTAAAAGGACACGGGACACACGGGCTTTGAGGAGGGAGAATGAGAACAGATCTCCGGAGCCCTTGAAGGAAGGAGCCCTTGCTCCATTTTACACATTCAGGAAAACTTCCCAGGAGTCCATGCCAAATCCAACCTAGCTCTGGGTCAGTCAGAACTGGGCAGTGCCTAGGGAAGACCTAGTCTAAACTCCCATTGTACTAGGGAAGGAGGGAGGGAGGGTGGGCTCCAGCTGGGACCGAGGCTCTTTCCGAGCATCCTCTGGCTCCCAGGAGGCGGGGCCACTTCCGAGGAGGGTACCTCCCTTGCTTACCTCCTTTCTCCGGTCACTGGCATCTCTTTGGAAAAGCCACTTGATGGTGGCCTGAGGGGATCGGGGCTGGCACTCCAGGAAGGCGGCGCTGCCCTCAACCCCATACTGCACCGACTCCACCGTGTTCTTATTGACTAGGGAAAGAGGCACCCAGATAATTCAGAACACAGACTTAGCTAAGCCTCCACGCATTTCTACACCACCTTTCTCCCGTCACTGAGAGTGTCCATAGGATATTCCCTTTTTTCTGCGATTAGGACCCCCTATAATTACACCCCCCTCTCCCTTTCTAGTGGGTCTCATCTCCTCCAGCCCTCTTCTCCTTTTTGCTCCCGTCACACCAGACCGTTCTCTCCCACCCCAAACATGTTCTTCTGTCTCAGGGCCTTTGCTCAAGCTGCTTCCTGCCCACTTCCTCACCTGCTGAATCCCTAACTATCCTTTAAAAGCTAATTCAAACACCATTTTCTCCAGGAAGCCTGCCTTGACTCGGCCCCTTCCCCTGACTGTAATATTGTGCCCGGATGTGATGTAGCAAAGGAATTTAGAGCAGAAAAGATGTTATAACTCCTTTTGGCTAAGTCCTATTTTATAGATAAGGATGCTGAGGTTCAAGTCTTTGTGACTTTGTGACTGGCTTGCGCCAAGTTAGTTTTTATTTCTTTAAGGCAATAAACCTCACAGGAATTATACAGAAAGGAGTATCAAACAATAGCATGCTGTGACTTCCCAAAGACTTAAAATCATTGTACTCTATGGTACGTAAAAGTTGGTTGAGTGGAAGTAAAGGTGTGTGTATGTGTGTGTGTATGTATATGTATATAAAGTATATATAAAGTGTACACACACACACACACACACACACACACACACACACACGTGCAGAGGTAGACCCTAATAGCCTATCACCTCCCTGGACTGAGAGGACCACGAAGGCAGGGACACACTGGGACTCAACTAAACTGTGTCACTCTCCCCAGGGCTCACTCAATGTAGGGCGCTGCGTACAACAGGCACTTAATAATTGTCTGAGACTGCCTTTGGGGATTTCCTTTATAATGACACATATCTGTAATGTTCAGTCTGGTAGATGGGGTTTCTGCAGAATGAGACTCATCCAGACGACTAACAGATTTGTGGGGGAGGCCCCTAGGACAGATGGGAGGCCATACTTACCATTGGAATTGAAACCTCTGCACTGACGAATGGGGTTGCCATGGCGGATGTCTTGGCGGCGGCTCCGTCTAGAGAAGAAAGGGAAGACTGACTGAAAGGAGTCATGTCCGCCCTTCCTCCATCCCTCCTAGTGTCCCTCTGACCCTGGGTGTCTAAGGGCTCCCCTCAATCAGGGGGCCCTCTGTTTCCTTCACAGACCAGCCCAGAGGCTCCCTAAGGACAAAGGTGTGGGCAGTGTGGGTTCCTGCTCAGACCAGGCTGGTGCCCCCCCTGCCCCCTGCCCTCCCCCTCTGCCTCTTACCTTTTGGAGGAAGCCGAATACCGGGAGCAGAATTTGCCATCCCAGGCGCAGTAGGGGTCCCTGGCAAGGCAGCAGTCGGCACAGGCGGCCCCATAGGTGTGGCAGCGATGCAGGCCCAGGTGGGTCACACCCACGGCGGAAGCCACATACAGTTGTTGCTGGAAAGGCACCAAGGGCTGGGTCAGAGTTCTGATCCCACTAGGTCTCTCAGCAGGTTAAGGACTTCTCTCTGTGGGTGGGCCCCTGATCTCCTGGAGTCAGGAAAACCTGAGGAGTTCAAAGTCTCCAACACTTCCTAGCTGGAAAAGCCACTTAAACCCATTTGTCTCAGTTTCCTCAACTGCAGAATAGGAATAACAACCTCCCAAGGTTGTTGTGAGAATGAAATGTTTGTAAAGAGCTATAAAAATGCCAGCTCCTCCTCCTTATTATTTGGCCAGGATTGTGGAAAGAACCTTTCCTATGTTCTGTTTTCCTTTAATAATCCCTGAGAAGTCATGGGACTTAAAGCTAGAAAGGACCAAAGGGAATTCAACCTTTTACAGACGGGGAAACTGAGGTCAAGGTGGAAGTGGAGCCTGAACATTTAGGTTCAGTTCTCCACTTTGACACTTAGCATCTGTGTGACCTTGAACAACCCAAAGGCCTCAGTTTCCTCACCTGTAAAACTTAGCATTGCAGTCAACAGTTCCTAAGGTCCCAGACCTGAGTACCCGTCCAGTCTCAAATTCTGCTGCCCCAAGTTTCCTCAACTGTTAATGAACAGGTGGAAGGATGCAGAGTCCTCCAAGGTCCCTGGTTCTAAACCCACGATCCTATTCCTCTTTTCCAGATCTAAATCCTAGGGGCTCATGACTTGCCCAGAAACCCCCAGAGAGTATGCCTATATCCTGGTTTGTTCTCTCCCCACTAACGAGTATTTCCCCACCCTCCTGTACTCAGGGGTATTCTCTCTAAAAAGCTTTGGAGAAAAGAGTCATGGGAAATTCCAAAAAGATGAGTCTTTGAAAGGAGGGATGGGATGAAGATGGCAAGAAAGGACTTCCCCTCTTTGAGGAAACTCTAGAGATCTCTGTACTTTACAGAGGACAGGTTCAGGGGATGGATTCCTGGCTCTGGGGTCCTGCCTAGTGCTGCAGTGGGGACGGGAGGTGAGGGACTCACCCGCTTGGAGGAGATGGTCATTGTCTTAATCGGAGCTGGAATCTGGAAAGAAAGGGCAAGGGAGGTGGGTAAGAGGAATGGGGCCTTCTCTGAAACTCTGAAAGTTATTCCCAGTCCCCCAGTCTCTTCCCCTCCCCCC
>JAJPUD010016276.1:0-32835 GCA_023553655.1 Myrmecobius fasciatus | reverse complement strand
AACATAATTATCATTTAGTGGACATCCTGCTATCTAGGGGAGGGGTGGGGAGTAGGGGGGAAAAATTTGTAACAGAAAGCTTTGTAAGGGTTAATGTTTATGAATTACCCATACATATGTTTTGCAAATAAAAAGTATTAATAAATAAAAAAAGAAAAAAAAGAACATCAGCAAGCACCATATATAATGGTTACAAACTAGAACCATTTCGAATAAGATCAACAGTGAAACAAGGATGCCCTTTGTCACCATTACTATTCCATATTGTATTAGAAATGTTACCTTAGGCAGTAATAGAAGAAAAAGAGGCTAAAGGAATTAGAGTAGGTAATGAGGAAACCAAACTATCTTTGAAGATGATATGATGGTATACTTAGAGAACCCTAAAGACTCAGCTAAAAACTACTAAAAACATTCACAACGTAACAAAGTTGCAGGATACAAAATCCACATCAATCATTAGCACTTTTATGTATTTCTAACAAAGTTCATCAGCAAGAGATACAAAAAGGAATTCCATTGACAATAACTGTCAATATTATAAAATATTTGGGAATCTATCTGCCAAGGGAAAGTCAGGAACTGTAGGAATAAAACTATAAAAACACTTTCCACACAAAAAGGTAGACCTAATCAGTTGGAAAAACATCAAATACTCATGGGTAGGCCGAGCGAATATAATAAAATTGACAATATTTCCCAAACTAATTTACTTATTTAGTGCCATACCAATCAAACTCCCAAGAAATTTTTTTACAGATCTAGAAAAAGTATTAGCAAAGTTCATCTGGAAGAAAAAAAAAGGTCAAGAATTTCAAATGAATAAATGGAAAAACATGCTGATGAAGGTGGCCTAGTGTGCCAGGTCTAAAACTATGTTATAAGGCAGCATTCATCAAAACCATTTGATATTGGTTAAGAAATAGAGTAGTTGATCAGTGGACTATAATAGCATCACAGGACAAAAATAGGCATTAACTTTAGCAATCTAGTGGTTGATAAACCTGAAGACCCCATCTTTTGGGATAAAAACTTACTGTTTGACAAAAACTGTTGGGAAAATTGGAAACTACTATGCAAGAAAGTAGGGTTTCACCCACACCAAATACTACATACCAAGATAAGATCTAAATGGGTTCATGAGTTAGACATAAAGAGTGATATTATAAGTAAACTAGAGGACCATAGGATAGTTTAATTCTCAGATCTGTGGAGAAGGAATTTGTGTCCAAAGAACTAGAACTCTTAACTGAACACCAGATAGATAATTTTGATTATATTAAGTAAAAAAGATTTTGTACACACAAAACTAATGCAGAAAAGATTAGGAGGAAAGCAATAAATTGGGAAATCATCTTTATATTTAAAGGTTCTGATAAATGCCTCACTTCTAAAATATATACAGTATTGTCTCATATTTATGAGAATTCAAGTCACTCTCCAATTGATAACTGGTGAAAGGATATGAACAGACAATTTTCAGGTGAAGAAATTGAAACTATTTGTAACCATATGAAAAGGTGCTCCAAATCACTATTTATCAGAGAAATGCAAATTAAAACAACTCTGAAATACACTACAGACCTGTCAAATTGGATAATGTTGGAGGGGATGTGAGAAAACTGGGACACTGATACATTGTTGGTGGAACTGTGAACAGATCCAACCATTCTGGAGAGCAATTTGGAACTATGCTCAAAAAGTTATCAAACTCTGCATACCTTTGACCCAGCAGTGTTTCTATTGGGTCTATATCCCAAAGAGATCTTAGAGGAGGGAAAGGGACCCACAGGTGCAAAAATGTTTGTGGCAGCCTTTTTGTAGTGGCTAGAAACTGGAAACTGAATGGATGCCTATCAATTCAAGAAGGGCTGAATAAATTATGGTATATGAATGTTATGGAATATTATTGTTCTGTGAGAAATGACCAGCAGGATGATTTCAGAGAGGCCTCGAGAGACCTGCATGAACTGATGCGGAGTGAAATGAGCAGAACCAGGACATCATTTTACACAGCAACAAGAAGGCTATATCATAATCAGTACTGATGGACATAGCTCTCTTAAACAAAGAGATGTTTCGAACCAGCCCAATTTTTTAGTGTGGTAGAAAGCTGTATATACCCAGGGAGAGGCCTGTGAGATCTAAATGTGGACTACATCATAGCATCTAGGTTTTTCTGAAATTTGCTTATCATCCTTTCTTATAGAACAATAGTATTTCATTACATTCACATAACAAAATTCATTCAGCCATTTTCTTCAATTTCCAATTCTTAGCCACCACAAAAAAGAACTGCTATAAATATTGTTGTACATAAGTATCCTCTCCCACTCCTTCTTTTTTGTCTTTGGGATATAACCCTAGTAGTTGTATAATTTCACCAAAGTCTATGCATGATTTTATACCCCTTTGGGCATAGTTCCAAATTTACTTGCATTTTGTTTTCCTTCTCAGTTTTTTTTCTTGTAGATTCTATTTTTCTTGTACAGCAAGATAACTGTATATTGGAATTCTAATATATTTTAAAATAATTAACATGTATAAGACTACCTGCCATCTAGGGGAGGGGATGTGGGGGAGGAGAGAAAAATTTGTAACAGAAGGCTTTGCAAGAGTCAATGTTGAAAAATTACCCATGCCTATGTTCTGCAAATTTAAAAGTTTTAATAAAAATTAATTAATTATACAAATTAAAAATAAAAATAATTCTGCACAAATAAAACCAATGCAGGCAGGATTAGAAGGCAAAAAGCTAGGACACAATTTTTAAAGGGAGTGTTTATAATACACACTTCATTTCTCAAATACATAGAGAATGTAATTAAGTTTACAATGCAAATCATTCTCCAATGGATAAAGTGTCAAGAAAATTAACAGGCAGTTTTCAATTGAATAAATTAAAGCTATCTAGCAATATAAAAATTTTCCAAATTACTATGGATTATAGCAATGCAAATCAAAATAACTCTGAGATACCATCTCATAGCTATCAAATTGAATATTATAACAAAAAGAAAAAGAAATGTAGCAAAATTGAAACACAGACGGTGGTGGAATTGTGAACTGATCCAACAATTCTGGAGAACAATTTGGAACTATGCCCAAAAGGCTATAAAAAACCATGCATAAGTTTTGGTGCAATTATACCACTTCGAGGGTTATACCCCAAATATAAAAAGGAGTGGGAGATAATTCTTATGTACCATAATATTTATAGTAGTTCTTTTTGTGGTGGCTAAGAATTGGAAATTGAAGAAAATGGCTGAATGAATTGTGTTATATGAATGTAATGAAATAATATTGTTCAATAAGAAAAGATGACAGGTAGATTTCAGAAAAACCCAGAATGACTTATATGAACTAATACTGAGTGAGATGAACAGAACTAGAACATTGTACACATCATTGTGTGATGAAAAAGACTTTCAAAATATCCTTAGTTATTCTCAAATCACAATGACCCAAGACAATTCCAAAAGATTCATGATATAAATTACTATCTATAATCAGAGAAAGGACTATGAACTCTGAATGCAGATGAAAGCATACTATTTTCACTTTTTCTTTTCTTTCTCATGGTTTTTCAATTTATTTTACATATCTATAAATTATATCAGATTCCTTGCTGTACTGAGGAAAGGCAGTGGAAAAATAGGGAGAAAAATTAGAAATCTTGCAAAAATAAATATTGAAATATATCTAAACATGTAATTGCAAAAAAAACCCTATTAAGTGGGAAGATAAGAAGAATAGCATATAATGGGTTCCAGATAATTTTAAAAATTTATCTAAGTGTCCACAGATATAATGAAAGTTTAGTGCCTAGTTTGGTAACATGCTGTCCAGGCTCTGAAAAGCTAGTGAAACTATCATTGAAATTTAATGAAAATTATGAATATGAAATCACAATATCCACCTTTAAAAATGTTTCTTATTGGCTTACCTCTTCTGAGAATTATTTAGATAATTCAGGCTTACCTGGTACATTTGCTGAGATTGAACTCAACCTTCAATTCTTCTTCAGAGAATGAATCACTGAGACCACAGATGTGGGAGACCAGGTGATTTTAATTGATTTTCTTCTAGAAACATATATGACATCATAAACAACATATTGGAAGTCTTCTTCTTTATATTTTTTCTTTTGAGGTGACACACACATATGGCAGTCCACTGAAAATAATCCCTTTCTTTTAAATCAAAGTGCTTAAAGGAAAGGCAGTGGTTTTATTTACTAATTGAACATAAAAAATATATATCATGTTGCTTGCTCTCTTAAGGAAGTGTGAGGTGAAGACGGGAGAGAAATTTGGAACTAAAAATCTTGTAAAATTAAGACTAATAAATATCCTTACATGTAAGTGTTAAAAAAATACTATCAACTAGAGGGAAAAAATTAAACGGTAAAACGAATTTTATCCGGATATGGAAATATAATTTAAACAATTCTTATACAGACCCTCATTAAAGTATTTCCATGATTCTAGATCAAAAGGTTTCCCCAAAAACCTAAATCTCTGACATCTATTGCACTGGGAAGTCTTTAAGTAAGAATTCAACAATGAATTAATTGTATTTTCTTTTTCTATTCTTTAGACTCCTTTAATTCTTTTTTTTTGGAGGGAGGTGTTATCATCTTAAGGAGGCCATTTACTTTTGTTTCTGCTGTGCCTGTTGTGGTTGTTATGGTTATTTTTTTTTGTTTGTTTGCTTTCAGTCCTAGGAACTTAAAGTCCTAATTAAGGCAAAGAGGAACTACAATCTGTTTGAATGAAATGAACCATGATTGTGCTGCAAAATGTAATGCCTCCAGAAAGAGAGAAGGTGGTCACTATATAGTTTAGCATCACCTAACTAAGCCAAACTTACTACCCAAAAGCTAGCTTTCATAAGGAGTTTCTACAAACTTAACAAATGTGGAACCTCAGTAAAATCAATGTTATGTTTTTATATTAAATAAATATTTCTTAATTACTTAATATGTGGAAACACTGATAATTCTGCAGATACATAAAAATATACATAGTCCTTGTTTTTGGGGATTTTATATTTTAATGGATGAAATGATACAAGCATAAATAACTTTGTAAGGCATGTATAGAGTATATACAAGGTACCCATAAATGGGAAGGCTTGAAATGTTGAGAAAAAAGAAAAGCTTCCTAGTGAGGAAGAATTTGAGTTCAGTCCTATAGGAAACTAAAGACGTTAGAAAAGGCAATGAGAAGGGAGATAATCTTAGACATGGGAGATAGGTCAAGGTCACAGAGGTAGGGATTGGGGATATATATTTGAGAAGAACCATGGAAACAAGTGTGGCTAGATCAGAGAGTTCTAGCTAAGAAGTGGAGAGTAAACCTGAAGAAAATAGGAATGGATATGGTCATCAAACACTTGATGTGTTAATTTGAAAGACATATTCTGCTACTTGATCTGTATAACAAATATTTTATGATTTGATATGACTAGATGAGCTTGACCTCCAGTAGCATAACCTTTTAGAATTTAGATTTCATTTCTATAAATTGACCTGGTCAAAGTGAACAATATTGTAATATTTTATGTAAAATTTTAAATTCTTATGTGGGCTGTGACCAATATTTTCCTTTTATTATTTAAACACTTCAGAGATATGATTTTGTGGTTTTAGGGAACCCCTCCACCTTGGCTAGCTAAATGTTACATTAGATAGAATATAAGATATGGAAAGTTTTTAGTTCAAATTCAGCTTCTGAACTTGCTATATTACCACAGTTTCCTTACTTGTAAAATTATAGTAATAATAGCACCTAACTCCTCATATAATTTTGAGGATCAGATGACTTAATATTGGTAAAGTATTATCAAAGTATTATCATTAGTGCCAAGTAAGTGTTTTTCCTCCACCAACAGAGATAGAGATCCTTCTTCATCTTGTTACAAGGTCTTGATGAGATGTCATATTTTAAAAAGATAATCCCTTACAAACAAATTCATAAAAACTGTTATGAACTTATTTTGATTTTCAGATATAAGACAGAAAATCTCTATTTAGAACCCCAGTCATTAATTATTTCTGTAACACCAAACTAAGATATACCTGTCCTGTCATAGCCTAGGAAAAGATCCACACCATGATAAGGCATCTGATATGACTTTGATGGATGTTCTATTTTCTTTTTTTTTTTTCATTTTATTCTTCTTATAAGGTTATTTGAATATTGTTTTAATAGAAGTTTTTTTTTCAAAATATATGCAAGGATAACCATGAAAATCCTTGTGTTCCAATTTTCTCTCCCTTCCCCCTAGATGCCACATAATTCAACATATGTTAAACATGGTAAAATATATCCAAAATTGGCATTCATAATTATACAATCATCTTACTGCACAAGAAAAATCAGATCACAAAGTAAAAAAAAATTAGAAAGAAAATAAACTTCAAGCAAACACAGCAACAAGATTGAAATCCTACATTGTAATCCATCCTCAGTTCCCACAATCCTCTCTCTGAATATAGATGGCTCTCATGATCACAAGATCATTTCAACAGGCCTGAATCATCTCTTTGTTGAAAAGAGCCAATTCCATCAGAATGGATCACTGCATAATCTTCTTGCTGTGTACAAAGATCTCCTGGTTCTGCTCATTTCACTTAGCATCAATTCATGTAAGTTTTTCTAGGCTTTTCTAAAATAATCATCCTGATCATTTCTTATAGAACAATAATAGTTTATAATATTCATATACCATAATTCATTCAGCCATTATCCAATTGATGAGCATCCATTCAGTTTGCAGTTTCTTGCCCCTACAAATAGGGCTGCCACAAACATTTTTGCACATGTGAGTCCCTTTCCATCTTTTAAGGTATCTTTGGGATATAGGCCCAATAGAAACACTGCTGGAGGTTCTATTTTTTATGTGTTATTCTTGAAACTAGTTTTCATTGCAAAATTAGGGAAATCTTCACAAGTTATATACTGTACTAAAGAAATGGGACCTTAAAACTGTAGTTACCAATATTTATGCTCAAGGCAGCACAAACTACAATTGGAAAAAGTGAAAAGAATTCATCCTTACGAAGTTTCCCAGTAGGAACCTCAAAAATGATGCTATCTCTTTGGGCCACATTGTTCCTATAACACAGGGGAGATAAAGAGGTTTTTTTTTTCTTTTTTTTCTTTTTTCCTTGTGGTTGGTATGGACATGTAAGTATTTGGGTCATCAGTGTCAGAGAAGGAAGAATTTCCTTGGTGTAAGTTGATTCCACCGCTATAACAACTGCTCTCAATTTTTCACTTTTGCCAGAAGGCCTGTACTCTGACTGGACTGAAGCTCATCTGTCTTCATTGTAAAGAAATAGAGATGAATGATAAATATGGTATGGTGTGTATATGTAGACATAGTAGGATACTAAGGTATTTGATTAAGGAAAGTTGTTGGACTTTGGACCTGTTTCCTGATATATGATTCTATGAAAATGGTATATTCCAAGACATCCCTGTTGTTACAAGCCCTTGAAGACTATTGTGCTAAGGAAATTAGATGGGAGTGTCCTGGTTCCTTGGCCCATCTTTCAGATGGAAATGCCAAAATTATAGGTGCTATCTGTGATTTTTATCACTCTTTAAATTCAGATCTCTGGAGACAAACTTTGCTTTAGTTTCAAGTCAACTAATTTTGTTTTTAAATGTTTCAATATGAAACTAGCGTATTCTTTTAAAAAGTCCTTTAAAATAAATGACATTAAGGCAACTAGGTGGCACAGTGGATAAAGCACCAGCCCTGAATTCAGAACAACTTGAGTTTAAATTTGGTCTCTCAACACTTAACACTTCCTAGCTGTGTGACCCTGGACAAGTCACATAACCCCAATTGCCGACGCAAAATAATAATAATAAATGATATTGAGGAGCAATGGCAAACAAAATTCTTGGCAAGTTGAGACCCTCAAACTTGCAGATAGTTTGAAACTGGCGCTTCTTAGCTACATTCAGCCTAAAATCAATGGTACAAATATTATGGCTCCCTTTTGAAAGGGAAGGGAGGCATCAGTTTAATTGAAAAGCAGGGAGGGGGGTGGAGCCAAGATGGCAAACTGCAGACATCATTCTCTGTGAGCTCCTGAGACTTTCCCTTAGACTCAAACAAATTGAGCCTCCGAATTGGTTCTGGAGTGAGGGCACCACCAAACACTTCTACTACAATGCCCTTCCATCAACAATCTACGTTGAAAAAACTCCGGAGGTTAGTCTCAGAGGAAATCAGCTGCTGGCCCTGATCAGACGCCAGCGTGCCCCGGGATGAAAGTCAGACTGCGAAAGAGGCAGATTTTTAGGCACCCAGGAAGCCCTGAGAGAAGCCTGGGCCACTTTGCTCTGTTTGCGGGCAGGTGCTTTGGCAGATCTGCCTTTGGTAAAGGGTGGATTGAGAGCAGCTGAAAACATGGTCCTAGTGCGGATCCACTCGATCCAGCCTCAGACCGGAAGTCAACTTGGCAAACTGCCCCAGGGCAAATTCTCTATTCTCCCTTCTTTCTCATATTGCTTGACTCAAATGCCATCTGGCACTTTCCCTCCCTTTATCACAGTCTTACATATTAAGGGGATCTTCTCCTTACCAAAGAAACCTTAACATACTAAAGTGATTCCATTCCATCCTATATTTAGTAGATTTTCCTGCTTATCATCCCCACTCTTATCTTCAGGTTTTTCCTTATCAACTAGCTTTGAGGATAAACTTGAGACAAATTAGTTCTCTTTGATGAGACATGAGAAAGTTTCCAATGGGTTGATTGGAGACCAGAGGCTTCTTGGAGTCTGTGCTGCATGAACTTTTATCCATGATTGTCAAATAGACAAATAAGCATATGTGTTTCAACCATTTCCTCAATGGTTTTTGTACCATCATTGCAGACATTTTCAAATTCCTAGACTCATCAGCTCCCTGCCTACCACTCCATTGAAGGTATCCAGAAGAAAATCTAATTAAGGAAGATAACATAATGAGAGGAGCAGCAGGCCCCTATCTTACTCTGAGTCATTGACATCCCAATGTCTGAATTCCTAGTTGTTGCAAATGCCCTACCCCTTGTGAATGCTATCCTCAATTCATAAGACTTGCTCTGTCATACAGAACCACCCCCCTTCCAAGAGCAGATCAAAATTTTTTTTTTTTATTGTATTGAGGTCTAGCTATGTCTTATGCTTTGTCTGTCCCCATAATCGTGTGTCTTAAAGAAGGGTGGCTCATTCTCTTTCCTCTTATATTCTGAAGTAAACCAGCTCTTGCCTATACTGGAATCACCTGCCAGGGAGAGGAGCAGTATAAACCTCTTGCCAGAAATGTTGGTCTCCCAGATTTTACCTCTTCCTAGCATTACCCAGTTCCTTCCAGAGATTGGGGGAGAAATTTCTCATTTCTTCCATAATGTCTGGGGGTCATTCCCTGATGAGAGATACAAGTGGGGCATACTTGAGTCAACTTATACCTGTTCTTGAGACATTATTGTTAAGTATTCAGTGTAAGCATTATAGTTGGAAACCGACAAATACTATATTGGGAAGAATGGCTAAATGATACAGTGGCGAGAGGGTTAGAACTATAGTAAAAAAAAGACTCATTTTGGCTATTCAAATCTAGCCTTAGACCTTTTAATAGTTGTGTGAGAAAATGTAAATAGTGCAGTTTAAACTTAAAAGTTTGTTATGCATACTTTTTTTATTTTTTCCTGGCAAGTCAGTTGTTATATATTTACAAGCACATCCCAGACATACCTCTCCACCACTACAAATCCCAACCCTTCTATTGGTTAATATTCTTTTAAAAACCCTAGGTGTAAAATAATTGACAATATTTTGTGAGCCTTATCTTTGGATTTCTTAGAACTTAACTGGGTTCTTTCTTGCATGATAGATAAAGGGACTTCAGCAAAGTCCTGTCAGAGCTAGTGTTTTATTTTGTTAGTCTTTAAGAACACAAGGCTACTTTCATGCTACAATGAGATATTGGAAGAAATGTAAGAGTACTCATTATTCAGCAAAAACTGCTGGGAAAATTGGAAACTAGTGTGGAAGAAATTAGGGCTTGACCCATACCTAACACCACATACCAAGATGAGATCTAAATGGGTTCATGATCTAGATATAAAAAGTGATATTGTAAGCAAATTAGAGGACCGTCGTATAGTTTACGTCTCAGACCTGTGGAGATGGAATAAATTTATGTCCAAAGAACATCTGGAACTCCTAATTGAACACCAGATGGATAATTTTGATTATATTAAGTTAAAATGTTTCTGTACAAATAAAACTAATGCAGACCAGATTAGATGAGGAGGGAAGCATCAAATTGGGAAATCATCTTTACATTTAATGGTTCTGATAAAGGCCTCATTTCTAAAATATATAGAGAATTGTCTCATATATATGTCTCACATATATAGATAAGTGGTCAAGGGATATGAAGAGACAATTTTCAGATGATAAAATTAAAACCATCTCTAGTCATATGAAAAGTTGCTCCAAATCACTATTGATGAGAGAAATGCAAATTAAGATAACTCTGAGGTACCACTACACACCTGTCAGATTGGCTAAAATGACAGGAAAAGACAATGATGAATGTTGGAGGGGATGTGGGAAAACTGGGACACTAATACATTGTTGGTGGAACTGTGAACAGATCTAAACATTCTGGAGAGCAATTTGGAGCTATGCTCAAAAAGCTATCAAACTGTGCATACCCTTTGATCCAGCAGTGTTTCTATTGGGCCTATATCCCAAAGAAATCTTAGAGGAGGGAAAGGGACCCACAAGTGCAAGAATGTTTTTGGCAGCTCGTTTTGTAGTGGCTAGAAACTGGAAACTGAATGGACGTCCATCAATTGGAGAATGGCTGAATAAATTGTGGTATATGAATGTTATGGAATATTATTGCTCTTTAAGAAATGACCAGCAGGACGATTTCAGAGAGGCCTGGAGAGACTTGCCTGAACTAATGCTGAATGAAACTAGCAGAACCAGGAGATAATTATACACAACAACAATAATATTACATGATGATCAATTCTGATGGATATGGCTCTCTGCAACAAAGAATTGTCTCAAACCAGTTCCAATTGTTCACTGAAGAAAACCATATACACTCAGAGAGAGGGATATGAAATATGGACCACAACGTAACATTTTCAGGCTCTCTATTGAGGTTTGCTTGCATTGTGTTTCCTTTCTCTGATTTTCTTTTTTTTTTTCTTGTAGGTAGGATTTTTCTTGCACTTGTCAAGTATTTCAACACCATTAACATGTAGTGGACTTCCTGCCATCTAGGGGAGGGGAGGGGACTGGGGGTAAAATTTGTAATGGAAAGTTTTGTAAAGATCAATGCTGGGGAGCTACCCATACATATTTTATACAAATAAAAAGCTTTAATAAAAAATTAATTACTCAATTAAAAAAAAAGAAATGTAAGAGTACTGAGAACATTAAAATATCTTTCACTTCAGAATTTTTTTTAACTTTTCAATGTGTATCCAATATATAGAGTTCCTTTTAAGTGACATTATTACTCCCATTTTATAGATGATAGAATAGAGGCTCATGAAGGTTAAGAATTATTAAGGTTTAAATGGTGAGCTGAGAACAGTTGGGACCAGAATCTTCCTATCGAGAGTATTTACCCAAGACCTCTACTGGGCCTATCTATGCAATACTTTTTATGAAAACAAAACAAAACAAAACAAAACTTAGTTTCAGCCTAATATATATATATATATGTGTGTGTGTGTGTGTATTCTTTTTTTTGGCTGAGGCAATTGAGGTTAAGTGACTTGCCCAGGGTCACACAGCTAGAGAATGTTAGTGTCTAAGACCAAATTTGAATTCAGGTCTTCCTGAACCCTAACTTCTCTATTCCATAACAATTTACTTGGATCCTCCTACTCACCCAAACTCACAGAGTAGTTCCTCACTTTGTTTCACCTCTTTCATCCATATCCAATCTCTTGTTTTTGAGTATCTTATTAACTTATTTAATAAATTAACAGTAGTTACTATGTAACTGTCAGATTAGGATTTCTAGACCAAAAATATGTATTTTTAAGGTGTCAGGACAAGTAACAGCCAAGGAAGTTTGATAGGAGGTTTGTATTTAAGAAATTAAGAAAATACACTTGTTACAACCAAATTTCAAGAATTCTTTGCCAACAAATCTAAATTCCACACCAATTCAGTCAGAATAAGCCAAACTCAGCCCAATGTATTTCCTCTTTATTTATTAAAGAAAAAAGTGCATTCTCTGTGACTCAATTATAAGTTGATTATAGAGAAATAAAAAAAAAAACTTGAGTCAACTATAAATAGCTCTAGACATGATATTCTTCAGGAAGTATGTGATTGAATTACAAATGCAATATAATAGTCTTCAATCTACTCCTATTTCTTTTTCCTAATCATTCCTTCAAAGTGATGTAGAGAAATATAAGTTGTCTGTTTGAGATGTGATGGAATTTTACAGGAAAATTCACCACTACCCATATATGGCCTAAGGGATTTACCACTGTGAGAGTTGACAATAGATATGAGTTCAAAAGATCTATGTTGCCTAAAGGATTTTTGCTGTTAAGCTAGATATAGCTTTGGGCCTGAATCATATAAGAGCTAAAATAGCCCTGAGGCCATAGGTTATGTTCCAAAAGGAGAGTCACTATAAGATCATAGATTAAAAATTGGGAATAACCTTGGAGATAATGTACTTCAGCTGCTTCATTTAACAGACTAGTAAATGGAGGAATCAAGAGGAAGAAGTTATACATTAGATGAAATTAAATAAAATAACAAAAAACAGCAATAGCTCAATAGAGTCCTAAAAGTGAGAGTAGAGACTTAACTGTAATATAAAAACATCTGAAAATGTGTTCAATAATTTTTAAGATCATTGAACAGGAATATGACGGTATTTCTTTCCTTAAATGATATAACTTATACAAACTCTATTCCCTTTAAAGTATGAACCTTGCTATTCAATATATTATGGTAGTATTCATAAAGACAAGCTGAGTCTTGAAGATATAGCAATTTCTTAATGTTCCAATAAATAAGGTAGAATCATAAGAGAAGATAAAAAGGCTGACATCATTTGGGTAGATATGTACCTACACTGGAAATTTCTTTGGTGAATTAAAAGATAACTTTTTGTTCTTAATATGAACACACACATTTTAGAAAGATGAATAAGCAACACAATAATAAATATTTTAAAAGCATTTTTATGAAACTCTTTTTTAGTTTAATTAAAACACTAACAAATAAATAGGAACCTATATGTTCTAAAATACTTATTAAAGCTTACTTTGTGGTGGCAAATAACTGGAAACTGGGGATTCCTTCCAATTGGGAAATGACTGAACAAGTTGTGGAATGTGATTGTGTTGGAAAGTTACTGTGCTTAATAAAATGATGTGTTTGGTGACTTTATTAACACATGAACAGACTTTTATAAATAATAAAAAACTAAATGAATAAAACCAAGAAACAACATATATGGTAACAGTAATAGTGTTGTAACAACAATTTTGAACAAATAAGTAATTTTGGCTATTATAAACATTTAAATAAACTCTCAAGGACATATGAAGGAAGATGCTACCTGCAGCCAGAGAAAGAGTGGATAAATAGAAGTATGTAATGAATGATTTTACACACACACACACACACACACACACACACACACACACACCCATTTGTATCTAATGGTAACCATTTCTAGATAAGAAATGGAACAGAGAAAAGACATTGACATAATAACTTTATTATATATTTAAAAGGAAGAACAAGTTGAATATAACAGATTTGCAATTTCATACACAATCATCTTTTTATTATACTGTTATGGAAATATGTGTATTTTTTCCATGAACAAATAAACAAAAATTTTAAAAATAAATATTCCTGTAGTTTAAAATTCTTTCCATTTTTTTCCCAAATAGGAAAGTACTTGTTTTCATCCTTTGTTTTCATAAGTCCAATGCCATCACAGAATGATGTCTTGACAAAATTGTCAACCTCAATATCTCTCCCAAAGTCATCAAAGTCCAGTCGCAAAGCAAAGGTCAAAATGGCTGGTAGTAACCTCAGAATATAGTGCCTATAGGCAAAACTCTCTTGGCAGATGGGTTAAGCCAAGGTGAAGGGAACTGACTAGCCTCTACTCCAAGTATATGAAGACTTTCCCTGGTAGATTGGGTGGAAACAAATAATTTGTTTACATGAGAGATAGCTGAAGCAGGTGTTGTGAAGTGCTTAGAACTTGGACAGACATTAAAGATGCCAAAGTCATCCATTAGAAAATAATATTAAAGGTCAAATCTAAATGTTAAGTCCTGGGGTTTGAAAACTGCAACCAAACTCTGAATTAATGTCTTTCTCAAAACCCTGAATTCACTGCCATTAGTACCACCTAAAAATCTATTTAATATGAATTAATTCTTTTTTGAACCCTTGTGAGGGATGGTCAAATAAGAAATTGGGAAATTTTAGAAAATTCAGCAATTATTGTCCTCTATTAGATAAAGCAAAATCTTAATCCACAATAGTATTTCAACATGCTGTAACCTTTTCTTCATCCAAGATTCCTATTAATATTAATTAAATTTTTCTTGAACTATGGAGCTGTCTGAGGACATAAAGGTTTCATTACATTTTTGCATTTAAAAAAATATTAAATATAAAAAGAAAAAAAAGCATGTTGCTGAACAACCTGAGATTAAATCAGGGTAAAATACTGAAAATACTGATTTAAAAAATTTTTTAAACAAATTCAAAGTAGAGATAATTATTGTTTACAAAATTTGCATTATCTCATCATTTATTTGTCATTTCAAAGTGAGAAATTGTCCATAGAAAGTGATGGAGATAATATTAATGTAAAAAATGGTTAGTGCCCAAGTTAGGTGAATCTTCCTAAATTTTTTAGCCCTCCAATGAGAGTTAGAGAGTTCTGTCTCACTAGAGGTCTTTAAGTGAAGTTTGAGTAATTTTTGAGAAATAATGTACAAGACATTCACGCTCCAATATTGAACTTGGTGGTCTTTCAATTTTCTTTAAATTGAAATTCTAAGAAGGTGATTTTTATAGGTAGGTGATAGAAGAGATATACTCCTATTTGAATAACAAATGCAGAATAAAATGCAGTTTTGTTTAACTTTAAAAATTACTTTTTAAAAGCCAACTAAAGCTTATGCTGTCATTGAGACATCTGACTAACAACTTGACTTTACTGTATTTATATGTGTTTCCCTGAATTATTCTGGACATCACAAGTCATACTTTAAATGTTAGAAATAAGGTCTTTAAGATAAATCATATAGGGAGCAATTTGTTGAAGGAAATGAACAACAATATATGAAAATCCATTTAAGAGAAAATTAGAAATACAATTTACATGTTTGTAATAACTTCCTTCTTTAAAGTGATTTTGAAATCTTTTTATTAATTGCTATCTGTTTGTCAAAGCTTGATTTGGTTATTTTACTAGTGATAGAAACTACATTGTTTGAAAATTCATAATTATTGTTGTATTGTAATTTAAGAAAATAACAAATATTATATAAATATGTGTAAACAACAAATAAAAATACATTTAGGGATGGGATAGGGGAAAATTAGTAGTGATAGAGGGTCAATCAAATAAATCCTTGTGTAAGAAGTATTACTTAAACCTTTGAAGGAACGAATAAATGAAAAATATTAATGAAGTATTTATTATGTACCAAAGGCAGTACTACACAGGAAGAATTTAATTACAGAAGGGAAGTATCTGTCCACTCAAGGAGCATATATACTAATGAATAATGATGAAGCCAAGGAGAGCAATTACTAGTTCAAAGGCAAGACCCCAGAGGAAAGACTTCAAACAAGGTAAAAGGTACCTGCAGTAAGACTCATAATGTTTTTTCCCTTTGTCAAAAGGTACCTTTATTTATGAGAAAAGACTATGGGCAAAATCTAAAGTTGGTTTTTGCAAATTCCTTTAAGAAAGGGAGAGATTATATAGGCTATTTGAAAAGAAGAAATATTAGGAAGAGTTGGAAAGATAAAAGATGTGAATTTTAACAAAGTAGTCTGGATTGCTTGAAGGTCCTAAGTGATCAGTTTTCTAAGAGGACCTGGACCAAAGAAGAGGCTTGAGATATTACAGGCTAATTAAGCTATGAGACTTGTTTGGAGATGCTAAATAGTTAAGTCTTCAGAGAGGATTTGGACAAAGAAAGTGGATGAAATGTGTTGGACTCATTACCTTAGGGCAACCAGGGGTCAGTATTGAAGTTTTGGTCTCTATTAACTTATAAAAACAATGTAGTATGGGAAAACTACTTTCCTTCAAGTTTTTAACAATAAATTGGTTCATGAAGTCCGCATCAAGTAACACTTCAAATAAAAGTGAGCAATGGACAAAAAAGGAACCTATATGAAAGGAAAAATCACAAAGAAGAGGATAGGAACAAAAAGTTCATTCACATGACCTTTCCTGAGATAATGGTAATAGGAAATAGTAGATAAGTAAGGGAAAACCTTATGAAGCATTCAGTGATATTTGAAAGATAATAGAAAATAGGAGATTGTAGAAAGGCAACTGCCTCATGATGTGTGGGTGTGTAACAGAGAGAGTTTACATACATTTAAGAAAAAAAGATGTAGAATGAGTTTGTTTTTTATTCTTGGAAAATTCTAAAACTAAATTTTAAAGAAAAAGTTGGTAAATATCTAGGCAGAAAAACAAGTTTACCCCCTAAAAACAGCATAACATCATCAAAAACAGTTCATGCCACACTAATCCTTTTTTTTTTTTTGACATATTACTAACCTAACCTATGAACAGAAATTGGAGGGAAATGGATTAGATTAATGAATATTCAGATGGAAAAAAGGGAAGGAAATAAGTTTTTATTAAGTACTGAGTGAGATGGGAAACTGAGGACTTCTCAGAATAATGATTGTGAGAGATTGGTGTGGTTTTTCATTAAGAATCTCTACTGCAGGAAGAGATTAATTGTGGCTTTTTAGAATATCAAAGGCAGATCAGACTGATTGGGAACCTATTTGTAAAAGGGCTGCTTGATATCTGTGTCTTGAGTAGTCGGGGAATGCTTTGTTCTGGAGATTGACAGGTTCTGGGAGCCTGGCCTCCCTCTCTCTCTATAAATCATGTGCTCAATTGAGAGTATTGGGCCTCCTTCTTCTCCTTGGAGTGTCACAGAAGAGAATGACCATCCAGAATTTCTCCAGATTCAAATAAACTTCTAATCTTCACTTTGAGAGATCTCTGAGTAATGATTTTATCCCACACAGTACCCAATATATGTGTGTAGGAGAGTAGCTGCCACTAAAACAATCAGAACTACAAGTATGAGTGTAGGAAAAAGTTTATTTCTTTCTTATGAGAAAGGTGCACTGTCTCTGACACACTAGGGCATTCTCTTTTTTAATTCCCCAATGTCATGCCTCCTTTCCAAACCCCTTGGACTTCTCTCCAGTAGCTGGGGTAAAAAAGCCTGAGACTACCAAATGCTTAAGAGGGCAGAGTCTTTGCTATTCAATCCAGTCCCTGAACCCAAGGGGCTTCCCTTCTTACTTTCTCTGGGGGGAGGTAACCTCTATTCCTGACCACACTGTGGGCTCCAATTTTCTAATTTATTTCATTTCTCCAATTAAATTTTTATACTGTAGAAACCAAATAAATCTATTTCTCACACATTTTATACACTTTACAAATACAATCTCATTTGTTCCTCAAACCAACCCTGTGAAATGAATTCTTATGGTTCATAATTTTCATGAAAAATAAAATAAGACAAAAAATTAAGTAACGTCAGCGTCATACAGTTTTATTATATCTGAGGATAGGAATTCCTATTCCTATTCCCAGCACTCCTTATATTGTATCCCCCAGCTGCCTAAGAAATTCAGTACTAGTTGAATAATCAAACTCAAGAGTATTTGATAATGGCGCAATCTAATATGAAGTAAAGTCCCTGATGAAGTACATAAATAACATATGCTCAGGCTTGTGCTATCTAATGTTATTTTCAATATATGTAACAAAAGAATTTATAAAAGAATTTCATCAATTTAATTTTAGATGATAAAAGTCTTGAAAGGTATGTAACCCAATCAATCACAGAGTCATGATCCTAAATGGTTTTGGAAAACTAGAAAATAATGTTCCATCCAAGAATATGAAATTCATTAAACATAAATAGAGTCTGGCTTAAAAAATCAATATTACAATGCATAAAATGGGGAAATGAACTTGTGTACTGTCAATATTATTTAAGGGTCTTAGTGGGCACCATGCTTCGAGCCACCAGTATGAGGTAGTTTAAAAAAAAGAAACTAACTCAAACTTGGGCTTTGTTATGAGGAAACTAGTCTCCAGTTTAAAAAAAAAAAAGAGTTGTTAGTTCTATTATTCTCTGCTTTCATGATACTCTGTCTGGGAAATAATGTTTAATTTTGGGCAAAAGATTGAAAAAGGACATTGATAAACCAGAAAGCAGAAAGAAGAGGACAACAACACTGGAAAAAGATCTTGAGTCTGGGGCGCATGAAGATCACTCGAAAGAATGAGATGTATTATCCTGGAGACAAAAGACAACTTAGTGTGGGATAAAGGAAGGAATATGGTTGCTGTCTTTTAAGTATCATAAGTGATGTCATATGTAGGAATAATGACAGAACTTTCATAAAGATAAATTTGCTTATACTTAGAGCTATCCTGGAATGGGGCAGATATGTGACACAGTAGATGCAACATTGGGCTTGAAATTAGGATATGTTGTTTTAATGAATTCAATTCTGACCTCAAATACTTAGTAGCTGTGTAACCCTGGACAAATAATTTAACACGTTTTGTCTCAGTTTCCTCATTGGTGAGAAGAAAATGAAAAACTACCAAAGCTTTTGCAAAAAAAAAAAATTAGAATTGTATGAAGAGGTTTACATGGTTGGAATGAATTGTCTTCAGAGACAATGGTGTCCCTGTCCCTGGAAAATTTTAAATTGAAGCTGAACAATCACTTATAGGGTAAGCTATCATGAGGATTCTTATTAAGCATAGATTAGATTAGATGGTCACAGATATCTCTTTCAGAACTCAAACTCATAGATCTATGATTCTTAAGATTTAATAAGGCTTCTCAGAGACAAAAAGTAGGGATGTGGGTGAATAGGAGTTAGGTTGTATAGTAGGATAGCTTATGTCAGGGAAGAGATCAAAATGATCAAAACGACCAGGATGCAGAATTAAGTGAGTTATTGGAATGTGGTAGCAGAGACACTGGGAAATGAATAAGGCAAAATCAAATGATTCTAAAAGATCATAGTGAGAAAGTAGATTACAGCCATGAAGTCAGCTACGTGGTGTAATAGATACAACATTGATCGGTAGTCAAGATGTGACTTCAAATATAGTCCCAGGTATTTACTAGCTATGTGAATTTAGGCTAGTTGTTAATCCTCTATTTCCCTAACTTTTCTCATATGTAAAATGGTTAAATGATACCATCTATCTGCCAGTATTGCTGTGAATATGAGATGGGATAATATTTGTAACCTGCTATATAATCAATATCTATTATTATAAAATGCTAAGTACCTGTCAGAGCACTAAGAAAAGAGATATTTCTATTGATGAGATTCTACCAAGGCAGGAGAATTTCAGAGCTGTTGCAGAACTGAAGACATGGGTAAAAGTATTTTCAGGAGGTAAAATCTGACTCTCAAAACTATAGGTAGGGGCTATCAACAAATTGTGACAAAAATATTTAGAGGAGGGGAGAATATTCAGGTATTTTATTGTATGTTTTTAAACAAAAATAAATCATTGTTTTTAGATTTTAGGGACATTAGAAAATGTTCTATGTGATTGCTACAAACTAAAATAGGATAATATGTGGGATTAATCTGTTTTGAATACTTAAAAGTGGTCTCTTCTGAAATTCAAGTGATAGTCTCTATAATTTATGGTTTACTTTCATGTGTATATTAAAAAGGAAATGGCTACGTATATATAATACTACTAGGATTTGTCCCCCAAAAGATAATTCACTCCTAAAATAGGGAATATATCTGTGCACTTTTTCAAGCAATATGTAAGGAAGACTCCCATGTTAGCAACATATACAACTCCCCTTATGCCTCTCAAGAGCTAGAAAGTAAAATGAGTCCAGAGATAAAGTGACTTTGGAGTACACTGACTGAACTTACTATCCTAATTTAATAAGACACAAGCAATAAAGAAAAAGAGATGATGAAATTGAAAAGAGAAGTTTTATATTGATTAATGTCTGGAGTACAATAATAAAATACAGTATCCAGACAAGTGTCTTTATTTTTATATTTATATGCATATGAATACATATGCATGTTTTTAATATTGTGTTTGTATATGTACATACAGAATGTACATATACCTATAAACATGCCTAGATATACACATTTGTTTTTATGAATGTGTATATTTAATGAGGAAGGCAGAGAGACACAGAGACAAAGAGATAAAATCAGATAGACAGACTTAGACAGAAATGGAGAAAGATAATAAATTAGTCCTATTGTTTAAGAAAACTTTTACATAGAAACTGGAAGCTGAATGGATGCCCATAAATTGAAGAATAGCTGAACAAATTATGGTATACGAATGTTATGGAATATTATTATTCTATAAGAAATGGCCAGCAGGATGATTTCAAAGAGTCCTGGAGAGACTTGCATGGACTGATGCTGAGCAAAGTGAGCAGAACCAGGAGATCATTATAAACAGCAACAACAATACTACATGGTGATCAATTCTGATGGGCATGGCTCTCTTCAACAATGAAATGTTTCAAACCAGTTCCAATTGTTCAGAGAAGAAAGCCATATACACCCAGAGAGAGGGATATGAAATGTGGACCACAGTATAACATTTTCATGCTCTCTATTGATAATGGCTTGTATTGTGTTTCCTTTCTCAGATTTTTTTTGTAGATACAATTTTTCTTCCACAACAATGATAAGTGTGGAAATATGTATACATATATTCGATTTGTCAGGTACTTTAACATAATTAGCATGTAGTGGATTTCTTGCCATCTAGGGGAGGGATGGGGACTAGGGAGGGAAAATTGGTAACAGAAAGCTTTGTAAGGGTCAATGTTGAAGAATTACCCATATATATGTTTTGCAAATAAAAAACTTTAACAAAGAAAAAAAAGAAAAAAAGAGTTTAGTTTAAAAAACACTGCATATGGAATGAGAGGTAGTCTAGATTAAAGTCTTAACTTCAACAATGAATACCTATATGATATTAAGTAACTTATTAAACTTTTCTTTACTTCAATTTGCCTATCTACAAAATGAGATATCTGGATAACATTTTTGGATCTTCTAAGTTACTACAACTGTGTGACTTCTATATCCAAGTGAGGACTTCTCAAAATATTCTTTATTCAATTTATGTCCAAAGAAGAACTGGAATACTTAATTGAACACCAGATAGATAATTTTGACTATATTAAGTTTAAAAGTTTTTGTACAAACAAAACCAATGCAGTCAAGATTAGGAGGGAAGCAATAAATTGGGAAATCATCTTTACATTTAAGGATTGGGATAAAGGTCTCATTTCTAAAATATATAGAGAATTGTCTCAGATTTATAAGAATTCAAGCCATTCTCCAGTTGATAAATGGTCAAAGGATATGAACAGACAATTTTCAGATGATGAAATTAAAACTATTTGTAACCATATGAAAAGTTGCTCCAAATCACTATTGATCAGAGAAATGCAAATCAAGTCAACTCTGAGGTACCACTACACACCTGTCAGATTGGCTAAAATGTCAGGAAAAGATAATGACGAATGTTGGAGGGAATGTGGGAAAGCTGGTACACTGATACATTGTTGGTGGAACTGTGAACAGATCCAACCATTCTGGAGAGCAATTTGGAACTATGCTCAAAAAGTTATCAAACTGTGCATACCCTTTGATCCAGCAGTGTTTCTATTGTGTTTATATTGCAAAGAGATCTTAAAGGATGTAAAGGGTCCCACATGTGCAAGAATGTTTGTGGCAGCCTTTTTGTAGTGGCTAGAAACTGGAAACTGAATGGATGCCCATCAATTGGAGAATGGCTGAACAAATTATGGTATATGAATGTTATGGAATATTATTATTTGGTGAGAAACGAGCAGCAAGATGATTTCAGAGAGGCCTGGAGAGACTTGCATGGACTGATGCTGAGTGAAATGAGCAGAACCAGGAGATCATTATACATGGCAACAACAAGACTATATGATGATCAATTCTGATGGACATGGCTCTCTTCAACAATGAAATGTTTCAAATCACTTCCAATTTTTCATTGAAGAAAGCCATATACACCTTGAGAGAGGAATATGAAAAGTGGACCACAACATAACATTTTCATGCTTTTTTAATGATGTTTCCTTGCATTGTGTTTCTTTCTCTGATTTTTTTTGTACAATAATTGCACATTTCTTGCACAACAATAAGTATGGAAATATGTATACATATATTCGATTTGTCACTTATTTCAAAATAATTAACATGTAGTGGATTTCTTGCCATCTAGGGGACGGTTGGGGACTAAGGGGGAAAAATTTGTAACAGAAAGCTAAGAAAATAAGAGTTAATGTTGAAAAATTACCCATACATATGTTTTGCAAATAAAAATTTTAATAAAAATAGTATAACAAGGCTGGTAGATGAGAGAGATGTTAAATCTGTTTTACCTAGGCTTTATTTTAATTGTTTAAATTAATAACTTTAATTGATTTTTTAAAAGTAATTTATTACTCATTTAGAATTCATTAATATATTTCACTATGGTATAACAGCATTTATACACAAGTACCAAACCATCCTACAAATGTAATGCTTCAATGCCAAGCAAAACTCTCTAAAGCATCATTATGATTAATAGTATGTGAAGTTTTCAACTTTTACAGCTTTAAGAGAAGAACATGTCATTTAACTTTGGTAAAATGATAGGAGTACAGACTATTGTATTTGACCAGTTTTAACAATCTTTTAACAATTTCAGCTGAAGCTCCTGAAAAAGGACAGATGCATGGTACATGCTTCATATGAAAGTAGATTTGACCCCTTATTGTAAAACAAAAATAGAAGTGATACTTCATGATTTCAAAAGGGATGAAATTGGTATAAGAGTTGCTTGAGAAATAGTCATATTCTGCCAGACAAACATTTAGTTTTGAAAGTGTCTAGATGTTTAAAGTACATAAGGGAAATTGTATCTGAATTTTGCTTGCTTTCATAGAATCTTTGGAGTTTCTTCTCATTTGAGATTTGAAACCTTTTATTTTGTTTGTGGCTGGAAATTGAATGAATGTCCATCAACTGGAGAATGGCTGAATAAGTAGTGGTATGTAAATTTAATGGAATAGTATTATTCTATATGTAACAATTTATAAGCTGATTTAAAAAAAAAATTCTGGAAAGATTTATGTGAATTGATGCTGAGTGAAGGGAGCAGAATCAGGATAACACTGTGCATAGCAGGAGAATATTATGTGGTGATCAACTATGATAGATTTAGCTCTTTTTAACAATGTGATGATCCAAGGCAATTCTAATAGACTTAGGATATAAAGTGCCATTTGAACCCAGAGAAAAAATTTTGGAGACTGAATGTGGATTGCAGTATTTGTATGTTTTATAACCCACCACTGGAAATCAATCACCAGAACTTCCCCAGGCCAAAGTAAAGCAGCTGACACTACTTTTTGTTAAGAGCAGTCCTCAACCCTTAAAAAAATAAACAAAAAATAAGAACTCTCACCACAGACAGATTTTATGGAGGGAGAGAACAGACCTCAAATTCTGAGATTCCTAAAGCCAAAGCAAATCCAGATAAATCCCTAAAGGGAGACATGAACTAGTACCCATTTCACAAAGCTTTCTTGGAAGACGGCATAAAGGATCTTTAAAAAAGAATTAGAAGAAAAATAGGGAAAGGAAATGAAATCATTGCAAGAAGGAATAGGAAAAGCATATAAATATCTACAAAATAGATTTGATGAAATTGAAAAAGTATATAATGTCTTACAAAATAGATATGAAAAAGATAACACTTCATTGAAAAACAAAAAATTGTAAAATGGAAAAATTGGAATGAACAAAACAATTCAATTGGCCAAATACAAAAAGAGCTACAAAATGTAACTGAAGAAAATAATACACTGAAATTTAGAACTGAACAAATGGAAGTGAATGACTCAATAAGTCTTCAAGAATCTGTAAAACAAAAACAAAAAACAAATTTAAGAAAATATGAAATACCACCTAGGAAAAACAAAAGACCTGGAAAATAGATCTAAAAAAGACAGTCTAAAGATTATTGGACTTCCTGAAAGCCATGATGAAACAAAAAAGAATGTGGACATAATCTTACAGGAAATCATAAAGGACAACTGCCCTGATATCTTAGAATCAGAAGGTAAAATAATCATGGAAAGAATTCACCAATCACCTCCTGAAAGAGACCCCCAAATTAAATCCCCAAAGAATATTGTGACTAAATTTCAGAACTATTACACCAAAAGAGAGAGAGAGAGAGAGAGAGAGAGAGAGAGAGAGAGAGAGAGAGAGAGAGAGAGAGAGATTATAAGCAGCTAGAAAGAAACAATTTAAATAATGAGGAGTCACAATTAGGATTACCCAGGATCTGGCAGCTTCCACCTTAAAGGATCAAAGGGCCTGGAATCTGATATTCTGTAAGCCCAAGGAACTTGAATTATACCTAAGAATAAGCTATCCAGCTAAAATGAGTATTATCTTTCAGGGAAGAAGATGAACATTCAGTGATATAGGTGAATTTATTAATCTATTTCTAATGAAAAGACAAGAACTGATTAAAAAATTTTGATCCCCATTCATAGAATTCAAGAGAAACATAAAAAAGGTAAAAAGAAAAGAACTCTTGAGAACTATATTTCTATTATGGGTATACTTAAAGAGTGTGGATAAAATTTGATTTTATTATGATAATATGAAAAAGAAACTAGAGATAGAAAGGCAATTGTACTAAAAAAGAGGGAAAATGAGGTAAAATAAGGGAAATTACATCTCATCGAGAGGCAAAGAAAACCTATTATAATTGATGGAAAGAAGGGAGGGAGATGTACATTGTGTGAATCTTACTTTCATCAAATTTGGCTCAAAGAGAGAATACCAGACATATCTGGTTTCACAGAGAAACCTCTTACTTATAGGGAACTGGGAGGGGAAAGAGGAAAATGAAGTGAAAGACTAATAGAAGGGAAAACAGAAGTATTAGGGAAAAGGTGTAAAAAAGGTGCTCTAAAGGGGGAGGGGCTGTTTGAGGAAGGTGGTCATCAAAAGCAAAACAATGGGGAGGAGGGCAGGAGAAAGGAAAGAAAAAAGTATAAGTTAGGGTAAATAAGATGGCAGGAAATACAGAATTACTTGTTTTAATTGTGAATGGGAATGGGATGAACTCTCCCATAAAATGGAAGCAGATAGCAGACTGGATTAAAGCCAGAATTCTACAAGATGTTGCTTACAAGAAAAATATCTAAAGCATAGTCATATATACAGAGTGAAAGTAAAGGGCTAGAGCACAATCCATTATGCTTCAGGTGAAGTACAAAAAAAGCAGCTATAGCAATTCTGATCTCAGATCAACTAAAAGCAAAGCTAGATCTAATTAAAAGAGAAAAGGAAGGAAACTACATTTTACTAAAGGGTACCATAGATAATGAAACAATATTAATATTAAATATATATGCACCAAGTGATAAAGCATCCAAATTCCTAGAGGAGAAGTTAAGAGAGATGAAAAAATAAATAGCAAAATTATACTAGTGGGGGATCTCAATCTTGCTCTCCCAGAACTAGATAAATGGAACCAAATAAATAAGAAAGAAGTTAAGGAGGTAAACAAAATGCAAGAAAAGTTAGTTATGATAGATCTTTGGAGAAAATTGAATCACTACAGAAAGGAATTTACTTTTGTCTCAGTGGTTCACGGAACCTATACAAAAATTGACCATGTATTAGGGGATTAAAAACTTGAAAATTAAATACAGAAAGGCAGAAATAGTAAATGCATTTATTCAGATCATAATCAATAAAATCATGTGTAATATAAGGCCAGGAGAAAGTAGACCAAAAATTAATTGGAAATTAAATTATCTTATCCTAAAAAATGAATGGGTGAAACAACAAATCACAAACACAATAAACGACTTCATCCAAGAGAATGATAATAATGGAACAACATACCGAAATTTGTGGGATGCAGCCAAAGTGCTTATAAGGGGAAATTTTATATCTCCAGATGAGTACTTGAATAAAACAGAGAAAAAGAAAATCAGTGAATTGGGCTTACAACAAAAAAAGCTAGAAAAAAATTAAAAACCCTCAATTAAATACCAAATTTGAAATTTTGAATATAAAAGGAGAGGTTAATAAAATTGAAAATGAAAAAAGAACTATTGAATTAATTAAAAAAACTATGTGCTGGTTTCATGAAAAAAAAACAACTAAACCTTGCTAAACCTTTAATTAAATTAGAAAAAGGAAAGAAAAAAATCAAATTGTTAGTCTCAGAATTAAAAAGGGAGAACTTTCCACCAATAAAGAGGAAATTAGAGCAATAATTAGAAGTTATTTTGTCCAACTATATGCTAAAAAATTAATAATCTAAATGAAATGGATGAATATCTACAAAAATAGAGATTGACCATGTTAACAGAAGAGGAAATAAATTATTTAAATAGTCCCATTGGAGTGTATTTGGCAAAACTGGTACATTAGTACATTGATGGTGGAACTGTGAATGGATCCAGCCATTCTGGAGAGCAATTTGGAACTATGTCCAAAAAGTTATCAAACTGTGGATAGCCTTTGATCCAACAGTGTATTTACTGGGCTTATTTCCCAAAGAGATGTTAAAGGAAGGAAAAGAATCCACATGTACAAAAATGTTTGTGGCAACTGTTTATGTAGTGGTTAGAAACTGTATACTGAATGGGTGCCCATCAGTTGAAGAATGGCTGAATAAGTTATGTTACATGAATACTATGTAATATTATTGTTCCATAAGAAATGATCAGGAGGATTATTTTAAAAAGGTCTGAAGAGGCTTACATGAGGCTCACATGAATTGATGCAAAGTGAAATGAGCATAACCAGAATGTCACTGTACACAGCAACATCAATGTTAAATGACAATCAATTCTGATGTATGTTACTCTTTCCAACAATGAGATTACTGAGGCCAGTCCCAATGTTCTTGTGAGGAAGAGACTGTTCTAAATCCAGAGCGAGGACTGTGGAAAGTGAATGTGGATTACAACATAACATTCTCACTCTTTTTGTTGTTGTTAACTTGCATTGTTTTCTTACTCATTTACTTTCCTTTTTGATCTGATTTTTCTTGTGCAGCAAGAGAATTGTAAAAAGATGTTTATAAATATTGGATTTAATATATATTTTAATATGTTTAACATATATTGGATTGCTTGCCATCTAGGGGAGGGGATTGAGGGAAGGAGGGGAAAATCTGAAACACAAGACCATAGTCAAGGATAATTGTTGACAAATTATCCATGCATGTGTTTTGAAAATATAAAACTTTTAAAATTAAAAAATAACAATTTTTATTTCCCTAATCAATAGTGATTAAAACAATTTTTTTCATATGACTATAGATGATTTCAATTTCTTTATCTGAAAATTGATTGTTTATGTTCTTTTATCATTTATTAATAAATGACTCAGTTTTCTATATATTTAAAAAATGAAACCTTTATCAGAAAAATTGACTCTCTGTTTTATTTCTCATCTTGGCTGCATTGAGTTTGTTTGTGAAAAACCTTTTTAATTTAATGTAATCAAAATTATCAATTTTGCATTTTGTAATGCTCTCTACTTCTTTGGCTACAAATTCTTCCCTTCTCCAAAGGTCAGAGAGGTAAACTATTGTTTGCTCTTCTACATTGCTTATATTGCCCTTTGTTATAAATAATGAATCATTTTAGGCCTTATCTTGGTGTAGGGAGTAAGATGTTGATCTTAAAATTTTTGTAATATTCATTAGGGAGATTTTTCCATATTTTTTTCCTTTTCAGTTCTTCCTGATTTAGGAATCATCATCATATCTATTTCATAAAAAGGAATTTGATAGGACTCCACCTATTTTTCCAAGTAGTTTAGGTAGAATTGGAATTAATTGCTCTTTAAATGTTTGGTAGAATTCCTTTGTAAGTCTAGATGAAGATCATTTAATTATGTGATTTTTAGTATTTTTACATAAATGAGTTCTGTATATTATCAAAAAGCTTTTCTATTGCATTCATTGTTATATTATAAGTTTCATTATTCAGAATATTGATATTATTAATTGTCCTAATAGCTTTCCTATTTTTCTTTCTTTAATCTCTTTAACTTTAATCATTCTTAACTTTAATTCAGTTACAGTGAATAATTTAAATTAACAATAACCTTCAAAGTGTCTAAAGAAATTTAACCAAATGACTGAAAGATTTTAAATGCATGCTATATGAGGTTTTTTTTTTTTAAAGGACTAAAAACCAAGCAAATATAGGTAATCTAAGTTTTGTTTGAATCATGATATCTGTATCTTCAAATAGGTGAAATGCTGTTAGAATAACTTATATTACTTGGTAATACCTCTCAGGCAAAACTGGGAATAATAATAGATTGCATTTATTAGAAGACATAATTACATGGGTTTGATTTAAGGAAAGTTTTCCTTTTAGAACTAGCCCAAAATTGAATAGGTTGCTTTATCAGGATGTGTATTTATCACCACTAGATGCCTTTAAATAAAGTTGAGAGGCCATTTATTGTAGAGGGGATGTTAGTTAATATTTCAGTTCAGAGGCAGCTAGATGGTACACTAGATAAAGCAACAGCCCTTATGTCAGGAGGACCTAAGTTCAAATCTAGCCTCAGACATTTAACACTTCCCTGATTGTGATCCTGGGTAAGTCACTTAACACAAATTGCCTTAGGAAAAAAAATTAACAAAAAGATTTAATTTTTAAAAAATGGTCTTTATGGCCTCTTCTAACCTTTGGATTCTGTACAAAGTAAGTGACATCAACTGTGAAAGATTCCTACCCATTCATTACAGTGTTCTTGACAGGTACGTCATATATCTATTTCTGATGAAATTATCAAATATAGACTTTTTTTTTCAATCAGGTTGTGCTCTAATTTCAATAGGATTTAAAAAAATATATAGTGATACCATCATTCAAAATAAGTGAATTACTTTTCCGCTATCAAAGAACTGCAAATCATAATAATTAATGTCTGAAGAAGTTACAAGTATAGAATATTACTTATCACTGAAATATTGCAGAGAAATCTTATTTCAGTTTAGAAGACAGAAAATTGAAGTCTGGTTTTATTTTCAGCACACATCATCTATTTTGAGTTACTTTTGTTTATTTCTTTTCTCTTTCTTAGTCCACTCAAAGTAAATTGAAGGTTCATTATTGGTTCAAAGACTTAGATGTTAGTGTGTTTTTGACTCACTCTGCCTCTGAATCTTAATTCTTCTCCCTGATATTTCTGTCAACCACGTTTTACTCAGCTTCCAAATTTGGTTTAAACTACATGTACTTTAAATTGTTTTTCATAATTTACCATCTCCACATGCAGCTAACTATATATAACATGTTATAGTGCTCTCAGATTTGCTTTGCTTTAAATTGCACTTGGTCAATGTCACCTTTATCATCAGAAAGTATTTTTCTATTCCTTTTTTTGTTGTTCTTTCAGAAACTGTGGTCATTTTCCTTTTTATTTTCCTTAACATGCAAAAAGGCTGATTTCCTGAGAATAACATCAGTAAAGCTTTGAGTGCTTACCTGTATCTAAAAAATATTAAAGAAAATTAGTTTTTGATAAATCTTAAATGAAAAACAATGAAGCAATAAGCCTTAAATTATGATGCAAATTATATTATTATTCAGATAATGTTATTATAATTTCTATAAAATAATATTCAATGCTATGAATTCAGAATCTCACCAGGTTCTACCTGCTTAAAAATTAAGCAAAAAAAAATTGGCTCTCAAAACAAATAATTTAGAACAGGCTGAAGGAAAATGTGAAGTATCTATTAATGCTATTACAAATCTAGATTACACTTATGATGATTACATGATTTTCACAATTATACTTTGTAGAAAATTTATAGTAACATACAAATTTTTATTTTTTAGACACTCATGAAATGTTTCAAATATAAATTCTTTATTCTATAAGCCTTGCTTTCTGTCCCTTTTACTTCAAACTCATAAGCAAGTCAAATATGATGGTGTCTGAGAGTTTAGTTTCTTACTCTTACTTTTCTTACTTTGTAGCTTTCTGCATCCTTGCCTGCAAACTCAACCAATACTGAGTGTTCTGCTGATTCAAAGATGTAGAGCTTTAAGAGGCGAAATGTCACTGGAGGGAGGAGTATAGTATAGGAAAGGACTGATATGAAAAAGTAGAATATTAGCCTTACTGAAAGAAAAAGAGGGGGGGGAGAAAGTATGCAGTAGGTCTTCATGTATGTGAATATTATCCTGGATTATGCAGAATGGAGAGAATGGAAGGAATTCCAGGGACATTATTAACAAATACTTGCAGATGGTATTCTAGTCCTATGTCTGAGAGAGGATTATAAATTTATATCACTGATGGAATTATTCACTGTTAGTAAGAGACTCAAAATAAAAGTACATTTTAAAAATTCCCAATTATAAATGTATGATTAAAACGGCTTTTTAAAATTGTGTCTACTTAACATATCCTCTTAATCATATTGCATTTCAGTCTCTAAATGAAAATTTGAAATTGTTGAATGACTTTATCTCTCATTCTCTCTTTCTCTCTCTCTCTTTCTCTCTCTCAACTTTCTAAATTATATATATATATATATATATATATAGGTGTGTGTGTGCATATGTACAATAAGTTTTTGAATATTTGATTCTTTTTAAAATTCCATAAGCATATTCTAAATGAAAATAAATAAAATTATCTAATTTGAAACACTCCCAGCCCTGAAATAAAAGTTACATGGTTTTACCAATATTTCTAAGATTAAAAAAAAATTAATTGTAGGAAATCTAAGAATTCAAAAGTTTTTTTATTGAAATTTTGTTGTTACATGGAATGTGCTTTTGATAGAATGAGAAAGGTTGTCACAAAATAAATTTTATTTTAATTTTTAAATTTCATGCCAGAAATAGTTTGTTTTAAATGGATTCCTTTTGTTATTCAATCACAGTTTTGTGATCTTCATCATGCCTCTAATTAACATATCCAAAAAGAATAATAATTAGTACTATGTGATGGTATGAATACTAAATAATTCTGAACTTTAATAGCATATTTATGTTCCTTATATTATTGGTGATGCCAATAATATTTGGAATAGTCACTGCCTGGATATAGATACATAGATTGAAAATATATTTAGCTATTTAATTTAACTAAAAATAATCATTTTAGAATTTATTTGGAATTATTTAAAATATTTTTACCAAACATATCTTTAGGATTAATTTCTTTCCTGAACAAACTACACAAATATTCATGCATGCATACATACACATATGTATACATCTACATATACACATATATATGACATTTTAATATTCATTGATTAAAATAATATTTTCATAATTCATTTACTAGACAGATATTTAATGGTGTATTACCTGGTATCAAATTCTAACTTTGTTTAAGTTAGAGAAAGAAGGAAATTAATTCACTTTTTGAACTGTTCAAAACCATAATGGAAGTTGGATTTAACAGTTAAAACAATAACATCTTCCAAGTTGAAAAAGAAATCTAAAAAGTTAATATTTTAACTATGAACTTTTTCATTATTTTTAAGTTAACCAGACTTATACACTAATATTTTAAGCCAATGTAAGCTCAGGAAGAAAAAAAAATGTAGGAAAGTACGTCTTACATCCTTCCTCTTTTTAGAGAGGTGGGACAATGTTGCATAATTTATGGGCAGCTAGATGGTGCAGTGAATAGAACACAGGCCTTGGAGCTGGAGAACCTTATTTCAAAAATTGCGCTTCAAATACCTAACACTTCCTAGCTGTGTGAAACTGGGCAAGTCATTTAAACCCAATTGCCTGCAAAAACAGAATGTTGCAAATTTTTGAAATAGTGAATAACTGCTGATGTGGTTTGTTCTGTGACTAACTGAACATTACTTAACTGTTGGTATTTGTAGTTGTTTTTAAGAGAAACAAGAAAAATTGATTTTTAAGTTGGTGGCAGATTGGTTTAGTTTTAAATGTATTAATATATTAATATTTGTGCCTCCCCTCAAAACATAGCCTAATTTAAAAATGTTATAGTTAAAAAAGGGAATTATTGGGCTATTTCAAATTACATTATAGAATCACTTGCCCCATCTTTTTGGGATGATGTGATCATTACCACATATATGTATGTATATATAATAATATATAATATGTAATTATAAACTATGTGTATAAAATTACAAAAATTAAATTGTTTGATTTTATAGTTATATAGGATAGCAATATAAAATTACTAAAGTTAAGTGGTCCTAAGGTCTATAAAGCCTATGTTGTTGTTCATTTTTTGAAGAAGACCTATCACATCATGAATCCTCCTGACTTATATGTCATTTGGATTTAAGTGAGGCAGATTTGTCCAAAATCATCAGCCTTAATCTACCTTCCAGAACCCATCAAAGTTCAATGACAAGACAAGAGACAAATGGCAGTGGCTG
>JAJPUD010016275.1:0-25820 GCA_023553655.1 Myrmecobius fasciatus | reverse complement strand
TGAGAACTAGAGAAAACCAAGGATGAACAGTGAAAGGAAAGGAAAGTTTGCAAGAGCATGGAAAGCATAAATGAGGAGTGGGAAGGGCATGGGGGCAGAGGAAGGAAAAAGGCAAAGGGAGAAAGTGAATGTGTAAAGAGCCTCCATGGAGGCAGGAGGCCAGCAGAAGCACCTGCGGAACAGCCTGCTCCTTTGGGCCTGCTGGGGGGCTCTGGCCAACCTGGATGCATCTGCATGGTTTTCCTACGGTTACAGCCTTCTGAAGGGGAGAGAGACAGCCCGAGATCCCATAGAATTGAAGGAAGCATGAGGAAAGTTGTCTTAGGCTCCCAAAGATGCCCAGAAGGGGTCTATACCTTGTTGTCCTGCATGTCCCTGTTGGCCCCGTTTTTCAGCAACACCAAAGTCGCCTCCACATTGTTGACAGCAGCTGCCCAGTGGAGAGCAGATTTCCCTGCACGTGGGAAAAAGTCACTTCAGAAAGAGACAAGCTGACCTGCCTAATGACCGGAGACCCCCCGCCTGACCCAGATGTTTCAGGAAGCATCCCTTAGAAGACAGCAGGAAGACTATAGCCCAAGGGGGCCTTCATCTTCTTGGGATCTCAGAGATGGCTTTAGAAACTGCACACAAAAATCTAGGCACAAGATCTAGCTGGCTAGTGCTTCTGAGCTTGGGTCGTTAGATGCCAAATGGGTCACATCACTTCCAGAGAAGTCCAGTTCTGTGTCACAGTAGTGGGAAGGCGATGCTAGTCCTTGGTGGCTAGGCTAGTGCCACGCCAGGGGCTGGCCAGTCCCACAGCCAATCTTCAAGGTGCTGGGCTGCTGCAAGCAGCCTGGCTCAGCCCGAGAGGGGCCAGAAGGCGAGTCATTTCTCAGCCACTGCAGCTCCACTAAGTTGTAAAATCAGTGGTAAAAGGTCCCTCAGAAATAAAGTCAAAGGTCCTAAAAGGCTTCAAGTAGTAAGGAAAGTGCTCTGGACAGGGGAATCAAGGAACAGCTCAGTCATTCCTGTCTATGACCTTATGCAAGCTGCCTAACTTCTTCAAAGACTGTTAAGTGGCTCAAGATTTACAAGAAATAAGAGGTTATCATTATGATTACTGTTATTTCCTATCTCTTCAGCAAATACAATAGGAACTTCCTAAATGAGTTTTAGAACCATTCAAAAGATTTTAGCCCAGTAACCCACACAAAAAACCAAGCAGATAAAGAATTTCTGCTGTTCAGACCAAATATAGTTGGTCAATTCATAAATAAATTTTGTACGGGCAGTGAGTTGGAGCTAGAATAGGAAAAGAGCAGGCTTATCTCCATTTGGGAAAGTGGGAAGCATTTTCATTGACACCCCCTTCTACCCTCCCCAGCCACAAAAACAAGCAAGAACCTGTCTTTACAACATCAATATTCTTTCTGGTGATGCTCCAAGGCAGTGAGTCGTAGAATAAAAATTGTGGATGACGCAGACAGCAATGAAGTGATGTGTGGTAGACTTAAAAAGACTCCGACCTATTACCAACGATGACTTTTATGTAAGCAATGGCTCGACCTATATGGGCCAGAAGATGTATGATGGGGAAGGGAGATAGGATGGCTATGTACTGATCCCAGTGTTGCACTGGCAGCTATGGGATGTTCAAAAGCCTTGAGAGCTTGCGAGTCTCCACTGGCCTGGGTGAGTGCCCATGGAGGATTTACACACACGAGAATTAGACTCTGGATGAGAGGCTGTGGATAGGCTGTAATCTGCATCTGGGAGAAGGAACTCCAACGTGATGAGGTGACAGACCAACTTCCTCACAACTGCTATGAAGATACACACACTATGAATCTACAGCTCTCTGGGCTAGTCCCCAGTGACTAACGTAGCCCTCCTCAAGGGGTTCTACTCCATTAAGGCCATAGCTTCCCCCCCAGATGATCCCTCCCACTGTAGTTACCATGGTCATCCACTGCATTAACATCTGCTTGGCAGTTGATCAGCTCAGCCACCATCCCTTCTACGGCCAGGCGGGCAGCTAAGATCAGCGGCGTGGTTCCATCATGCATCCGAGCATCCAGGTCTGTCACACGGTTACGGATCAAAATCTGGAGGGGACAGGGACATGGCCATCAGACAGAGACCAAAAATACAGCAGGACAAGGAGCTGGCAGGGTGGGACAGTGATGGGAGCGCTGGATTTGAAGGCAAGAGTCCCCATTTACCATTTTGGGCAAGACATTTACCCACACTTTCTATGGCCTTGAAATAATAGAGTCCCAAAGGTCCCTTTGAGCTCCAAAAATAATATGTAAGGTGCTATGGCTAGAGCCTGGCCTGGAGTCAGTTTCCTCATCTGTAAAATGAGCTGGAGAAGGAAACTGCAGCCCACACCAGTGTCCTGCCAATAAAACTCCAAAAGGGGCCATCTTTATGATGGATATAGGATTGAACATACAAAACACATGTGATGCTACCGACCGGCTCCATATGCCTCTTTTGCCTTAGTATTTTATATTAAAAAATGGAGAATATATTGCTTCTATTTTTCCCACAGAAAAGCTATTATGCAGCACTCTGAAAAGTATAAAGCATTATAAGACTGTGAGGTATTCTTAGTTTTACTCTGATCCTTTCCTCCCAGATGCTTTACCTGGAAAACACCTTGAGCATCAGCAGCCACAGCAGCGTGAAGGGGACACCGCCCCATGTTGTCCTGGGCGTTGGCGTCTGCCCCCGCATCCAGGAGGCGTTTGGCAGCATCTGCCCTCGAGTACCGAGCTGCAAGGTGCAGAGCCATCTCCCCGGTCCGATCGGTCTGGGCCTGGAGACTGGCCCCCTGATAAACCAGGTCTGTGATGATGTTGGCTGAAGAGTCATCCGCTTCTTCATCATCCTCACTCAAGTCGGAGCTGCCTCCTCGGAGGGATGCCAGCATCAGCGGGGTACAGCCGTCTGGGGGAGAGGATCAGAGATGTATTCTGAAGGAGACGGGGGACCGACCTCCGGGGGACCAGCTCGAGGCTGCTGGGGCCTGAATGCTAATTTGGGGAAAGGAGACCTCCGGATCACTTATGCTAAAGCATTGGCACAGTTCTGGCACTTTTGTCTGGTGTGCTTTCTTGGGAAAGAACAATAGGAATATATACCCTTATTCAATCTGTAAGCAATCCGAAATTGTTAATCAAAATGGTACAGGCCAAGGGAACTGACATCTCTACCCGAGCTTCTAAATACTTATGGTAAGATAACCCATAAAAGAATTTTTAAAAATTCAACTCCTGACATGGAAAATTTCAGAATCGTCTAAACTCAATCATCCTCTTTCTTTGGTTTCGTTGATTTATTCTACTAATTTCTAAAGACTAGGTATTTCCAATCTTTGTACCTTCCTCCTCCGTCTTCCCTCATCCATCACACACTATTCTTCGTGTCCCCAGGATATCTTTTGAGGTCTTTTCTATGAAGTCATGGACATCTGTCTCCTCTTTAGATCCATGTATGTGTGGCCATGCTATTTTATATTATTATATATAATATTAATTTATATAGATTATATATAGAATATATACAATTTATGCAATGTATCATATTTGTAATTTATATGCATAATATAAATTATATATATTCTATATATAATATGAATAATATGCAATATAAAAATTATAAACATATAATTCATACAATATATAAATTACAAATATAATATATAATTTATACCATATATGATATTATGTTTGTAATTTGTATAATACACAATATCACATATATTTTCCATAGCTGTTTCCAGAGCGGGAACATCAGAATTAGGAAGGGATCACTTAGAGGAAGCACTGCCGGGAGATCAAGAGGCCTCATGCCACCAACCTGGTCCCCTGACATTCACATCCAGCACATCCACCTCTTGCTCGGCTTGTGGTGGGGTAAGGGCCAGGGACGGGGTCCTCCGAATATCTGCAGCTTCGAGGTGCTGCTGTGTCCATTGGCGTCTATCTATTGGGTCTCCTTCTTCTGAAAGTAAAGCTTGGTCTTCAGCCTGGAGAGAAAGAAACAATTCCCACTGCCAGTGAATGTGAGCAAGAAACTAGATTTGGAATCCCCTGCATCTCCATTCAGCCTCTCCACATACATCTTCTCCCAGGGGACTTGCCACCGCTCCATCTCCTCCTTCTTTAGCCCTCAGCTCAAGGCACACTAAGCTTCTTAGTACTCTTACTTTTACAAGAAGACAATTGGCAAATGGAGCCAGGATGAGACTAGCAGCAGGTTTAACTTTGTGGCAGAGGGGATGTGGGAGCCAGGGATCCTGCTGGACTTTTTCTTGCCCCTGGTCTCTCCTCACTGCTTCAGCAGGACGCTGACTGAGTCCCTTATTGAAGACCCTTTCCCTCTCCTCCCCCCAATCACACACACTCCAGAACACCTTACTACTACAGGAGCAGGGAACCCCCAAATCTAGACAGAATGATTGTGTTACCTTGCTTCTCTTAGGCTGGGGTGCACCATCATCAACCCAGTGTTCGTTGGTGCTGGAGTCAATTAAGGTACCCTCTGAAACTTGGACCGACAGGCTTCTAAACAAAGAAAGAAGGAGGATGTCACAGACTGATCCACAGTGAGTTAATATACTCAGACAGTGACAAGAAACTCAGTTTGAATCGCCAAATTAGTGTGATCTAGAACAGAGCTGGAGACCTTACACCTGAAAGTTAACAGGATCTAGCTGGGTTTTATCGCTTCTGGGCACCGCCAAGAGTTAGGAGGAGAAAGTTCTTACTTCAGTCCCATCGCATCTTGTCCGACTGGCTCCCGGCGCGTGTGGTTGTTGGAATCCCGACGTAAGATGAACCCTTCAGGGAGCCAGAGCGAGCCGTGCTTACGCTTGCGTTTTGCCATGATCACTCCCAGTACGATTACCAAGAGGATGATGACGATGGCCACCGCCAGTAGGTAGAGAAGCTGGGTTGGTTTGGTGTCCAGAGACTCACCTGGGGAAGCCCCAACAGATTAGCCAGGGGAACTGCTTGGTACATTTCAATTCCATCCCTGTCTTGAACAAATCAAGGGGCTACCCATACATATTCCCTTCTCCTCTGCAGTGATGAGCCTTCCCTGCCAGCCCTCCCCCCAGCCGGTGCCCACGCCACTCACTCAAGACGGACACGAGAGGGTAGGAGAGGGTGCCCTGGATGGCATGAGAGGCCAACAAGGCTGCAGCAGCATCCGTGTTTTTGAAGCACTGGTCTGATGCTTGGACACACTGGCGGTTATCGATTTCTAGGAATACTTTGGAGCTGCGAGGTATAATGGAGAGGAGGAGAGCAGGGGGTGAGCTGGAGTCAGAGGCCGGCAGTCACCCCATCTGAGGGATGAATGAGCCCCGCTTCCTCTGGGCCCATCACCACCATATTCACTTCTGGGGACTGCTTTGAGAAGGAGCTCGGGCACTGGCCCCTGCCCCAAGTTCTCAGCCCCTGTCTGATGGCACCAGACCAAACTTGGGAAAATTCATCCTTACACACCTCAGCCCCTTATAGCTTTGTCCTCCACACTCTCCATTGGATCTGAGTGGGACCAGAGCGTCTTTCTTCAGGGGCAGCTAACTTCTCCTTCCTTATTTCCTTACTCTACTGACAGGCACTGGATAAGCTAACTCAGATTGATGACTTAATGAGCTATTCTACTCTTGGGGCATCGCCATATAAAAGAGCTCCTAAAGAGGTTAATGTTAATTTAAAGAAGATTTAATGACTACCAGTGGAGTTTTAAGTACCTGTACAGTTTATGGGGTACAAAGGGGTACATGCAAGGGTGGATATGAATTACATCATGTAAGTACCATTCACCCTTCCATGGAAACTCCAGCTGTAAGACCCTCTCTCTGTCTGACATTTGGCAGACGCTGCTCTAAGTCAGCAGTCTGTTTTAGATACAACCTATCTATGTTGTTAACTTATGGAGTGAGTTAAAATGTTTTGTTTGAAACTTGGACTTTGTACATATGTTTTAGTGATGATGATGATGATGATAAATTCGGTCATCTGCTTACCCTGCCACTTCCCGCTCTGGCTCATCGGGGAGGGATCTCCGGTTCACTGACTTTCTGTTCAGGTTTGCCGGGGTCTTCTCGCCGTAATAGGGGAACACCATGAGAGCCCCCTGAGAGTCTCGTTTGATGCGCAGGTTGGTGTGAAGCAGAGTGCCCAGTGAACGCAGGAAGCTGTGGGCATCCTGGAGCAGCTGCTCAGGGGGCATCAGCACCACAATGACTAGGGTGCCCTCAGCGAGGTTCTCGGGCTGGTCAGTGGCGCAGTCCAGCCCGTCCCAGCCACATTCTTCACTGTTACAACCTTGGTCGCAATGGTTGTCACTGAAGTGGTCAGCACAGTATTTGTCATATCTAGGGAGGAGTGGGTAGGGAGAAGAGAGAGAGAAGATCAAGGCTTAGGAGGGCACCCAACTGTTTTATCACGGGTTCACTTACCCACACTGAAGGGCAAGCTTCTGTCCCATTTCTTCCCTTAAAGGCCTCCCTTAAACCACTCCTTCATCTCCCATACCCTTCATACCCTCATCTTAGCACTTATTAATGCCCTGCTTTATATTACTACTGCCAGGCTCTCGTAAGCATGAAGAATTTATACTTTTTCATTCTGGGATCTCTACAGTGCCCAGCACAGAAAAGATATTCAATAAATACATGCTGAATGAAAGAGAAAGAGCGAATGAATGGTGAGGTCTCAACTCCCAGTTCCTGTCTCAGGGTACTATGTGCTCGGTATTAAACTAAATCTCTTTTGAGTAAATAGCCAACTCTTGACCATTCATGACTTAATTCAAATCCTGAAGTCTCCAATTTCACTTTCAAATCTCAATCTCTTTCCCCAAAAGATCTTTGGTTCGAGCAAAAAAAAAAATGGGACTGGGGAGGGAGAAGCAAAAATCAGCTAGCTTGATTCATTTTTATTCCATCGCCCTCTCACCATGTCACAAATAATCTAAAGGTAGATGGGGAGAATGAGAAAAACGAGACTCGGATAATCGCTCTGAACAAGAGTTGGGAACCAAACAGAGCTGAATACGGAGCAGGTGGAATCCTATTCCCCCTAATGTCAGGCACCAGGACTAATACAAGCAATAGTGACTGCTGGCTCCTGAACCAGAAGAGCACCAGCCTGGCATTATTTGCCAGATGCAGGAGGAGACACCACGTCAGGGAGCAAAGGGCAAGAGGAACAAGTGCATCTTGCCCTTCTGACAAGAAGCTAGCTGCTCTAACCTAATGCCATGGGGTCGTCAACCATCAAATTAAATGTAGTTTTAGAAGCGCCTTGAAAAGCATAATGTCATGGTTTATACCAATGGTGTTTAAGAGCTTCTGTTCTTTGCTGCCTTAACCATTGAGTGGACCAGAAAGAAAGATCATCAAATATTTAATCAATTTTAATTACGTTATTCAAATAAAAATTTTAAATTAAGTTATGAATATTAACTTGGAGGTAAATAACCCTGTGAGTGGTTTGTGGGGTGCTTTCCACCTTGCACGTCCCCAAGGGGAGCTTTTGTCCAACTAGAACGTCCTAATGGATCTTGGGGAACCCGAGGCGGGTGGAGGGGAAAGAGAAGGGGAGCGGAGGGGAGTACAGACCTTTCCATCCATCCTGCAGGCAGGTTAGCGTAGGAGGCCGCCTAGGAGCCGGGCTACACCACTTCCAAAAGTTATCTCTCCCGGGAGGTCAGGAGAGCAGCAAGGGAGAAGGCAGAGACAGGCAGAGGCAGAGAGAGAGGGGTGAGTGTGCAGTAGAGGAGCATCCCCGGGCCTCGGTCAGCGGGGAGGAGGGCACCGTGAGGGGCTCGGCCCGGCGGGGAGGTCTACAAAGCAGAGGCGGCTGGGGCCGGAGCGCCCGAGCGGTTAGGAGCAGAAGGGACAGAGACCGGCGTGGGTTAGTGACAGAGCTGCCGCGGGGCTTCCCGGGACCCCCACGGGGCCCTTACTTGCACGTCCTGCCGCTCCCCTGGCACTCGAAGTTGTCGAACAGGCACTCGGCCGTGTTGCACAGCTCGTCGCACTGATGGTTGATGTAATCCCAGCAGGGCAGTGGGGAGGAGCAGTTGGCCCAGGGGTCCTCCATGGTGAGCGAGCAGTCCCCTCCGTCCCACTGGCAGGCGTGGCTGTTGCAGTCTTCGTCGCAGACGCCGTCGCGAGCCTTTTCGGCGCAGTGCTGGCTCAGGCAGGTGGGCGGGGGGCTGTGGGTGGGGCCCGCGGGGAGCTCGCAGCGGCTGCCCCGGAAGGACGGGGGGCACTGGCAGGCGTAGTAGGGGGGCTTCTTCTGAGGGGAGCAGCTGCCCCCGTGCTGGCAGGGGTTGCTGGCACACCCTGTCTCGCAGTCCTCGGGCCGGGGGCAGAAGCAGCGGGGCCCCAAGGTGGTGTGCACACACTGCTCCCCTTTCTTACACTTCATGTGTCCGCAGGTACTCTGGCACCGTGCCCCCGAGAAGCCCTTTGGAGAGAAAAGAGACCGAGGCCCAGCTAAGAGCCAGCTCTGCCAGGGGGCAGGGGCTGCTGACCCAGACAGGGTCTGTTTGAGGAACTAGGGCAGCTCCCCTTTCCACCAGAGTCACAGGACACAACGTAGGGGACCTGGGGACGACCATACTGGGCAACAGGAACCGAGCTTTTTGTAAGGAAAAACTTCCTCCCCATGGGGCTAGGCCTAAGGCAGCAGCGGGGTCCCCCTCTCCTGGGTGAGCTTGGGCTCTGGGATTTTATTCATCTATAAAATAGGCCTAAACATCCTCAAAGGAACCTTACATTCTACATCTAGGGCCCTATGGGGCTATGATAACGACACAGCATTTCCTGCCCTACGCAAGTCTAGGTTACCTTAATGGGAATACATGGAGTTATGAAGAGGAGAAATAAATCACCCTGAGGAAACTCTAAGGATCTCCACCATCCAAATGTCACTTGTGCCCATACCCTTTCTAGATGACTCAAACTCAGATTCATTTGGGAGGTTTAACTGGTTTTTGCTGTCCTGGATGATTTCCACTGTACTGAAGCTACTGCCTTAACAGAGGCAGGAAATCTACAGAACAGCGTGGATGCGAGAGACAGAGACTCGTTTTATGGTGTCAGAAATTCGTTTAAATTACCGGGTGATGCCCCATGAGGAGAGCAAGTGGAAGAGCCAGGAGAGCAGTAAATCACAGGGCACTTACTGGAGGGCAATGGCAGATGAAACCACTGGGGGTGTTGCTGGCCACCGCACAAACGCCTCCGTTCAGACAAGGCATCTGGGGACAGACATCCACGAAGGTTTCACAGTGTCGGCCTGTAAGGCAAAGGGGGTCTTAGCTCTTGGCTTAGCCTGTGAGGCAAAAAGGGGGCTTCAAAGGGTACCTTTACTGCCCCAATTCTACTGGGAAAAGCTGGACAGTACGAAGAAAGGGAACAAAGAAAAGGAAGACATTTGACTATCTTCATAAAGTAGTAGGAAGAACCCAAAGCCAGAAACCAAAGGGCAATGGCTTAGTCAGAAAATCATGGTTCTCTCTGCTCAACAAAGATACATCATTGATTCTTGGGTTTCAGGGAATCACTTAATAAATCACCTCTTCTTATATTAACTTTTTATATTTTTTTGTTATATTATGTTATCTAACTTATATTAACTATCTCCCTCCAAAAAGAAGATGAGTTTGGTTTAGAGGTCCTCACTTTTCTGAAAGAAATATAATTAATTCCAGAATCTCAATAAAAAAACAACTCATCAGGGATCATTTAAATAACCTATACCTAAACAAGAATCCTTGGACACAATAACAAATGAACAGTCAACTTTCACATGAAGTCTCTCAGGAAAGGTTCTTAATCTCTCATCTGAATCCCAATTCCATATCACCAACTACTTTTTTAAACAAATCCACCTGGACAAGTTACTGACACTTCAAATTAAAATTATCCCAAGTCAAAATCATCAGCTTCCCTCCCTAAGCTCACCTATTATTAAAGATTCCCTATTCCTTTCGATGGTATTACCTTTCTCTCAGTCTTTCCAGTTCTCAACTTTTATCATTTTTTGTTCTTTTATCTTTTGTCAATTCTACCAATTTTAAAACATTCCTTCTATCTGTCTTCTTCTCTCCCCTAATACTGCAGCCATGTTAATTCAGAATCTTAGCACTGCTCATCTATTCTACTATAAATTAACTCATAGTTTGTTTTTGACCTGTAAAACTCACCTTAGCACACCTGCCAAGATAATCCTGGCATTTAAGATCCTTAGTAATCTAGTTCCAATTTACCTTTAGATACCAGTCTTCACAGTATGTTCTTCTAGCAAAACTGGACCAGTTTTCCTAATCTTGGCCTATAGTCTCTTGAGTGACAGTCCCATGCCCTCTGATTCTTAAAATTCTCCCCTTACTCCAACATTATTTAATCTACATAGCTTTTCTTGACCCTGGGTCATCTTCCTCTTCAAATGTTCCTCGAGTTCTATCTGTATCTCCCATATAGCCTTATCCCATTCTGCCTAATATCATCCTTATCTGAAAATATCATGTTCCTTAGTATACTTTGGGTTTCTCAAAAGGAGCAAATGTGTCTTTTCATTTTTGTACAAAAAGGGCATATTTAATAAGTAAATGTGCTATGGACTTGAAAGGCTAATTCAATTCTATGTGACAAGATTGCCCTCTGCTGGCTTTCTTGACCGGTGGCCTGTTGGCAATCAGTCAGCAGTAGAAATTTGGAAAGGCATTCCAGCCAATGTAAAGGTGTCCACTTGTCAGAGACGTTGTAAAGGGAATGTCTGCTCAGGTGTGGGCTGGACTGCAGATTCTTTCAGCTTTCCTATGTTTTCATGCCTACATATGTATAACCCATATTAAACTGATTGCCTTATCAATGAGGGGGGAGAGTGAGGAGGGAAGGTGAGAACTTGAAACCCCCACATTTTGAAAATTTGTTTTTACATGTAATTGGGGAAAAAATAAAATATTAAATAAAGGTGGGGGGAAAGAGAATCATTTCAATAAAGTAGGAATGGAATCCATATTATGGGAGCTCAGAAGGGAGTGGGTAGAGGAGCAACATCCACTATTTTTTTTAAATTAATGTTAAGGTTGTCATAGAATCTGTTGACTAAGCTACTTAGGGGGAAAATGCCCACAAAGTCCACTTGGGCTCTGGGCTTTTCTTCCCCCTTAAGGCCAGCTGTTTCTTAGAGGGACGTCCAAGCCTCCATTACTGCAGTCCCCACTGAGCTCCATGGAATCAGGAGAGTCTCCCAGGGCCCTGCTCACCAGTGAAGGTACTCCGACAGATGCATGAGTAGTTATTGATGAGCTGGATGCAGTCCAGGCTGCCTTCAGGGTTACAGGGATTGGAGAGGCACTCGTTGATATCCCCTTCACAGCGCTCACCAGCAAAGCCAGGAAGACATCGGCAGGTGTAGCCCCCGATCTTATCCACACACTGCCCACCATTGAGGCAGTGGGGGCCTCCTGCATCCGGGGCACAATCATCAATGTTCTCTTCACACCGCAGGCCTGAGAGAAAGAAAAACACCAGCCACGGTGATTAAATTGTGCATTAATTTTAGCAAAGGGTCAGCTCTTCTTCAGACTCTTGCAGGGCTTACCAGATGCCATAACTCAACCTCTGATAGCATCTCTGAAGTCAGGGATTAGTAACCTGCTTATTTGTGGATATTGATTACCACCTTATGGAAGAGCAATTCTCATGGGATTGAGGAGAAAGCCCAAGCAGAGATGGAGGAAAGGAATAGGGAGAGGCAGGAGAGGAAAATGGAATGAAGAATTAGAGTTTAAAAAGTCCTTCAAGATCATCCATGCCTAATGTCCCCTCATTTACAGAGGAGGAAGGTAAGAAGCTTCAGTGACTCACCTAATCAAGTGACCAGTAAATATGGCAGTTCAGGAACAAAAACAGGGAGATCCTTAGGCCACAATTCATTGTTCTTTCCACTAAATCACAAGCAGGCCCCAAGAACAGAAGGAGAAAGGACTGGAAAGGAAGAAGAAGAAATAGGAAAGGGAAGAGAGAAGGAAAGACAGGAATAGGGGATGATGGTATGCTACTAGTCACTGTCTCATGAGCCTCTAGGTTTAAAGCTTTTGGACCAGGTCTGGATTAAATAAAATCATTTCCACCCTATGTCCAGTAAGCATTTTTGGGGTTCTTAACTGCAAGTACTGTGGTTAAATAGCAAACTTGCTTTTAAAAATTAAATGGTGAGGAGAGGTGAAACACTTGGACAAAACAGGTTGGAGAAACAAGTTTCAATCTTCCCAGAGGCTTAGGGAGAAAGGAAATCTATAGACCTGAGTTCTCCTAGTTTTTTCATCATTATCATCCTTTTCACTATTAATAATGCTTACTGAAAGCTTCCTGTAGATAAAAAGCTCCTTCCTGGAGACACCTTATCTTTGGAGAAGACCTTCACTCTTAAAGGCTTTAAGTTGCTAGGCAAATGAGCTCTGCAGGGATTATCATCTTTCTTTGAAGATTGAGAAATAAGGATTGAAAGGTCAAAAAAATGACACCGTTCATAGGGGAGCTAGGGTTATGAATTCTCTATTTCACAAAAACAATTCAGATAAGAAAGTCCTTCCTTATATCGAACCAAACTGGATGCTAAAGAAATACTATCCCTTGAATTCTGGGCCTACACAGATCAAGTTGCTCCCCCCTTTTTTGTTTTTGACTAAGGGAGTAAAACAAAGAGCAATGGGTAGATGTTGCAAAGGCTTAATATCAGGAAAAAAAATTCTTCCTAACATCCTCACAATTACAGTGACCCAGTCTCCTGAAGCAGTGGGTTCCTTTTCAGTAGAGTTCTTCAAATAAAGGCTGGATAATAACTCATACAGACACAGGCCAGTCCAGATGGCCTCTAACATCCCTTCTATCTCAGAATCTTTGATTTAGGGAAATATTTCAGGAGTCATCATGTCACCTCCCTTAAGTTTTCTCCTGTTACTTCATTTCTCACTGGAGCCATAAATTAGGACAGATAAGCATATGGATATATTTTAATCTGCCTCCCAAATGAAAACAAGACCTTTCTGAGAGGACAGTGATCAAAATATACTACTTCAGAAGGTTGAATTGGGGCACATGGCATTCTTCTTGATTTGTTTTCTTTTGCCACCCAAACAAATAAACTGCCTGTTCTATATTTCTCACATTATTAGGCTGATCAGAGCAAATATCGTTTGTAAAAACACACAGATTTCAAAGTACTTTCAAACTGAGTATGATCTGATCCAAGATCAAACAAACAAATAAAACAGTGAACACAGTCTTCCACATCTTTCCATTCACATTTATGCTTAAGTCCAAGCTAGCTATGTTATGGAAATTACAGAATTTTTTCATGTTTTCCATTCTGTTAAAAGTGAACAGGTCTTCTTCCCCTACTTCTTTTTTTTGGAGGGGGGATTTATTTATTTATTTATTTTTATTGAAGCTATTTTTTTTTTTTTGCTGAGGCAATTGGGGTTAAGTGACTTGCCCAGGGTCACACAGCTAGGAAGTGTTAAGTGTTTGAGTCCAGATTTAAACTCAGGTCCTCCTGACTTCAGGGCTGGTGCCCTATCCACTGTACCTTGAAGCTTTTTCTTTTCAAAACCTATGCAAAGATAATTTTTCAACACCAATCCTTGCAAAACCTTGCATTCTAATTTCTCCCTCCTTCCCACCATCCCCTCCCCTAGATGGCAAGTAATTCAATATACGTTAAATGTTAAAAATGGTAAAATGTGTAAATTGAATATATGCATACATATTTATACAATTACTTTGCTGCACAAGAAAAATCTGATCAAAAAGTCTTCCCTTACTTTATAAAGTCAATTAAAAAGAAGATGTTGGCAAAAGTCACAGCAGAACTCCCTGAGAGACTCTACTGGCTGGGTTTACTCTCCCTCTGCAAAGGTCCATTCCATGTCACACCTACCTCGAGTGCCTGGTGGACAGGAACACTTGAAATGGTTCACTAGGTCAATGCAAGTCCCTCCATTCTGGCATGGCTGGTATTGACATTCATCAACCTCATATTCACAGTTGACACCTTGGTATCCTGGTATACACTGTTAGCAGGGAGGAAAAAGGTCACTTATGGACTATAGGACTAGGAAAGTAGCTGAGAAACGTTGCACTTTCATCAATCCACATTTGTCAGATTTTCCTACTTTGTTTCCCAGTTTGTTTAAGAATACTCCAAATCTCTATTGGAATATGACTATATTCTTGAAAAATGAGTAAGTTAATGAAGGGATCAAAATTTTAATTTGACTCAATTTAATCATTCTACAAGAATTAACGGAGGAGGCAATGAATATATCAATAGGAGTTTTCAGAGAATTTCACTGAAAAGGGGGGAAGAGATATTGAACGATATTTAGTGGAGATAGTAGGACCTAGTGAAGGGTTATTTTTAAGAAAGGGGGAAACTTGGGCACGTCCATAGGTAGCAAGAAAAGAACCACGAGAAAGGGAAAATGACCAACGTTTGCATACTCTGAAAACACAAACCAAAAATGTAGAGGGGGATGGATATTCCTTAGTGGAAGTGGCTGGTAATAAAATGTCCCCAGATAGATAAAAAGAAGAGCCCAGAGGTCCATGGAGCTCCCTCAAAGGTAGAGATTTGGGTTGGGAATGAAACTGCAATATCTTTCCTGGGGTTATGTTGACACTGGAGGTAACTCAGTACAAAAAGGATGATTCTAGGTATCAAGGGAGGGCTTCCAGAAGTTGATCCAATTCAATACAATTTAAGTAAGTAAACTATGGAGAGCATCTTTCTGGCAGTGGGAAAAATGCAAAGTTCAGATAAGATATAATTCTTACCCTAATGAACCTTACTTTCTAGTAAGCATTAATGATTCATGGGAAATTGGAATAAATAAAACAAATTATCAGTATATTCTATCAGAAACAAACTTTTTACATTCTATTTTGATTTTACACTGGAAAAAAAATCTACTATTAAATCTTTGACTCTGACCAGAAGGTAGCCCAAAAGAAAACATGGTTAGTTCTTGCCCACCTCACATCTATATCCTCCAACATAATCTCTGCAAGTGGCTCCATGCTGGCAAGGATTAGAGGCACATTCATCCAGCTGTTTCTCGCAATAACTTCCTGTGTAACCCAGGGGGCACTGGCAATGGTGAGTGTTGCCAGCATCAATGCAAGTCCCAGAGTGTTCACACAAGCGATCAACAGACACTCCTACAGAGAAACAGAATTGCATCATAGATTAGTATTTAACACAAGGCAAGGGCAGGCTCAAGAAAAATGATCAAAAGCAACCTAGAAACTCTGATATCTTCAGTTCCTACCTAATAGACCCATCTAATCTAATGCTAAAAACAGACAACCATGAAAACAGAAGAGTTCATTCTCATTTCACATACAACAGTGTGTTGAACATCATCACTAGGGACATGGGGTGGCAGTGAGGGCAGAAAAGTTTAGCAGACAATTTAGGTGAGAAAAGCCAGATTTTAAAGATGTGTTCTTACTGAGATCTGGAATTTTCATATACTAGAAATAGTGCCAGGAGAGTCAAATGGTTTTACTATTGCTTACATTTATGTATTGTTGCATGGTTGATAATGTGGTTTCATTTTAACAATCTGTTATGTAAAAATGGGGATATTTATTCCCATTTTATAGATGAGAAAACTGAGGCCCATGGTCACATAACTAGTAAATAGCATAAATGGGATTGGAAATTAAATCTTCTGCCTCTATTCAGGGCTCTTTCTAGCACACCATCTTAAAACATTTAAAATGACACCAAGAAAAATATATTGAGAATGAAGTTACATGTAGTTCTTGAGCAAAAGACTAGAAGAAATCTTTAATGCCTCTAGTTTATGATACTATAAAAAGAATAAAAAAGGAAGTCTAAATCAATTTAACTTGGTAAACATTTATTAAACAAATTTATCTATTTTTTTGTTAAAGCTTTTCCTTTCTTTTTTTAAATTTATTTTTTATTGAAGTTTTTTATTTTCAAAACTTACGCAAGGATAAATTTTCAATATTGACCCTTGCAAAACCTTGTGTTCCAATTTTCCTCCCTTCTTCCCACCCCCTTCTCTAGATGGCAAGTAATCCAATATATATTAAACATGGTAAAAATATATGTAAATCCAATATAGTTATACATATTTATACAATTATCTTGCTGCACAAGAAAAATCAGATCAGAAAGGAAAAAAACGAGAAAGAAAATAAAATTCAAAAGATTTTTATTTTCAAAACATATGCATGGACAGTTTTTCAATATTGACCTTTGCACAATGAAATGATTCAGGCCAGTTCCAAGATCATTGGATTTTGGATCCAATGTGATTCATTGATCTTGTGATGAAGAGAGCCATCTGCATCCTGAGAGAAGACTGTAGGAACTGGGGTGGGGTAACAATATAACATTTTCATTCTTTTTGTTTATTTGCTTGCATTTTATTTTCTTTCCCATTTTTTTCCTTTTTGATCTGATTTTTCTTGTGCAGCAAGATAATTGTGTAAATCTGTATGGCTATATTAGATTTAAATATGTATGGATATATTTTTACCAAGTTTAACATGTACTGGATTACTTGCCATCTAGGGGAGGTGATGAGGGGAAAGGTGGAAAATTGAAACAAATTCATTAAATATTAAATGTTAGGATTAAGGATATGATGATGAAAAACTACCATTAGTAGACAAAAGTAAAACAAATAAAAAACTCTAATTCAAGTAACAAAAATATGATATAAGAAAAGAGACATCATTTTAGATAAAGGGGATCATTAAGAGCTGGGGAGACAGTATGTATTATTAAAGGGATGATTTATAAACATACAGAAAAGGTAGCAGTGTTCAAAAATAATCATTAGCATGGTTTTACCAGGAATAATCCATGCCATGTTAATTCTATTTGGGGTTTAGGGGAGTGGGATGGAGGAAGGTCACTGGACATACAGGTGAGGGGAAGGAAGGGATCCAAGTCCCCTAGACTTTGAAAAAAGCAATTAACTGAGAGGCAATACCAAATAAAAATTTGGCCCCAGTCAGGAAGACCTGGTGATGATCTGTATTAGTAGAGCGTTTTTTCCCCTTAAACAATGAAATCACAAATCCAGTCTCTATCCATCCCTCTTTGATATGACAAAACATCTCATGCTATTTTTTGGGAAGGGAGCAGAAGGGTAAGATAGAGAAATGTATGAGAAAAGATAGTGGAGTTTAAATGGATTAATTCTACACTGGCTGAATGGTCGAGTCCAACGAGCAAGTTAGCTTAGGAAGCCTCCAGTGGGGAGTCTCTTGAATCTCCCAGGGACTTGGGTCATTAGGTTTTTATATCACAATAAGTCAGATAATGGCAATGTGCAGATGATACAAAGCTAGGAAGGAAAGCTAATATGTTGTATGATACTTTGGCTAGACCATGGTTCTTGTGTTCAGTTATGGACATCAGATTTTAGGAAGGATACTGAGAATGTTCAAAGAGAAGTGTCTGGGTTGGGGAATGGTCTTGAGATCGTGACATTTTAAGGCTGATTGAAGGAGTCAGGTGCAGTATTTCACTGGGAGAAGAGAAGACTTAGAAGGGACAAGAGAGCTCTTTTTATATGTCTAAAGAGAAATTTAAATTTTTCTGCCAGGTGTCAGAGGGCAGAATTAGGTATGAAGGCTCTGTAGACAGGCAGATTTAGCTGAGGAAGAACTTTGGAACAATTATAGTTGTCTTTACTCTGCCATCTTGGCTCTGCTTCCCCTACAGTTGTCTAAAAATGGAAAATCTGCCTTGGGAAGACACGGGGTTCCCCATCTACCTGATGTTCAAGGGATTCTTCTACAGGGACACATGACTCTGGAAACCTCAGAACTATATGATTTCCACTCTCCTTTATCCTTCTAACTTGTACCCGTATACATCTGCTGCTCCTTCTCCATCTCTGCCATCATTATCCAGCTTCTCCTTCTCCCATCCTTTCCTTCTCCACAAGCTGTATTCTTTGTACTGAAGATCCTTGCTAGAGTTAGAACCATCCCCACCAAAAGCCAGGACTCACGTCTGCGGGAAGCAGCCACCTCACAGGAGACATTAGGAACGTCACAGTAAGCCCCAGTCCATTCGGATGGACACAGACACTGGGACTCTGCTTTTCTCTGAATGCAGGTGCCTTTATTTTTACACGGTGACCGACTACAGAGGTTCACAAGGGTCTGAAAAATACACACACAAGTCCATGTACAAACACATAAATATCCAAGAATCCAAAAAGGGAAAGGAAGGACAGGTACCAGCATTCCACCAGAAATAAAACAGCAGCCAAATGTGGTCACCTCAGACTCATTTTGCCAGAAATTCCCTCCCATTCTGTTCTGCCAGAAAAGCTTCTCTCTTTCCTGGCTATTATGAGCTATTCTGGCCCAACACAAAAGGAAAGAAAATGCTCATTAAAACCAGGCTGGTACAGATAGATTTAATATGTTAAATGCTAATTGCAGTGGATCCAAAACAGGCTGGATGAGGACACTGATTTCATCTTTATGGGATTTTGACATTCTTAACTTTATTGCAGAATGAGAAACAAAGATATACACAGGCTGTATTTTTAAATATTCACTTAAAATGAATTTGGTTTAAAAGTTTTTGCAATATCCCTCAATATAAGTAGAGAGAACTTGGCACATCATAAAACCAGAGCTTGAAACCTTTGGTTTGGACCACTTATTTTGCCTTGAATGTATGGTATCATTAGCTTTTCAATTTAATTCAACTTTTATACAGATGGCTACTTCCATGTTTGAGATATTTTCTAATATTTCTGGCAAAGGACATCTTTTTACTATCTATTCTTTTTAAAGACTTCCAAGGGAAGATGGTGAACATGGTGATACAGCCTCTTTTGGGAGCCTCTTCGAGCATTTCATAACCTGAACTCTTTCTCAATAATTTTAAAGCCCATTCCCTCCTGCTCAGGTGAAATGGAGAACAGCTGCCTCACATTACTCTAATAACCTTCAGCTCTCTCTAAATGCAAATAATTTTAATTCTATCTTCAATTTATTCTCACAGTTCCCTTTTCTGATTAAATGGAGCCCTCAGACTCCTTTGTTAGTCTTGATCCTTAATGATACTTTATTGATCCTTTTCACTTGTTTCCACTATATGACAAAACATGCCATTTTCTGAAGAAACTGGAAACTCTTGCAATAAAAAATTGCTTTCTTTGGAAGTGATTTCAGAATCACTATCCAGGAGGAGAGTCTCTATGCTGCTTTAGAATTAATATGACTTTAAGGGTGCCAGACTCAAGAGGTGGATCTTAGAAGGGACTGATTCAAGTGTAGTTACTGAGTAAGACTGGTGTGGGGAGTGGGGGAAGGGGTTAATTACCTGACAGTTTTTCCCTGTGTATCCCAATGGGCAATTGCAGCGGTAGGTTCCCACACCATCAATACAGGTGCCCTCATTCAGACATGGGTGGGAGTTGCATTCATTGATCTCATGAAGGCAGAATGGACCAGTGAAACCCACAGGACATAGACAAGAAAAGGAGTTGATTCCATCCACACACGTGCCTCCATTGAAGCAAGAACTGAGACACAAATAGAAGAAAATCAACATCAAAATAATAACAGGGACACTAGATTCTAGGAATGCTACTGATTGAGAATCTGAAATCCAAGGAGTGCAAGGTGGGTAAAGGCCTGTGAAATGATGCCCTCAATAACCCCAAACCTGGATTCCCTTTCTTGTATTTCAAAATTGTTCCCTGTGCTCGCCAAACTCAATGGAGAGTCAAAAAACCTGTTGCCATTTTTATTTCTACTATTGATCAAAGACTTAGGGCTGACTTGGAAACTCCTAGAGAATGCTTAGTTCTCCAAGTTTCTGTCCAGGCTTTCAGGAATTTTTCATAGTTGCTTTTTTATGTTAGCAAAATTAACATTTTTGAAAAGGGTTGAGTGAGGGTCTGGGGCTTAACATTTCTTTCTCTAGTCACCACAAAAAAACTGCAGAATTTGCAAAGTTTGTGATTCATAAGGACATCTAACAGTATCTTTACATAATTTCCAAGGAGTGACAGGCTTAAATGGCTTCCCACTCAAATGTAGAAAAAAATAGAAGGATCCCAGAGGTGGATAAAAAGCTAAGGATAAGGGTCAAAGCCTCTTCTTGCTTCCCAATGAATAATTATTCCCACTTTGAAGATCCAGAAGGCTATATCTTCTAATTAACTAAATGTCAGAAACTTTCTTAAGAGCTTTGGGAAATGGTGGTGAGACCTAAACAAATGTCTAATTCTCCACCCCAGGAAATATAGTTTGCATTAACTTCCCCCTTTTCCCTTGTGTTTGTTGGGGGATGTCCTTTTCTTCTAGGTGGCTGTCTCTCACCTCTCAGTGCACTCATCAATGTTGTTCTCACAGTGAGGGCCATCGAACCCAGCCTGGCATCTGCATGTATAACTGTTGACATAGTCAGAGCAGGTGCCTCCATTCTTGCAGGGTTCACTCAGACACTCATTCATGTCTGTCTGACATCTATCACCATTGAACCCAGGCAAACAAAGGCATGAGAAGGAGTTCACTCCATCTACACAGGTAGCACCATTCTGACAGGGATCTAAAACAAGGAACACAAGTATGTGAAAATAGCACCCCTGGCTCACTGGTATTAGTCAAGGTCCTTCCTCCACACGTGAAATACTTAAGAACCCAAAGGGACCAGAATCAAGCACTGGACTATGACCAAAGACCCAGAGACTAGCTCAGCTCTGACTGCTCATGAGTCCTTCCTTTCCTGATCTTGGCTGACATGGGAACTGCTCTCTAGATTACACATCCAAGCCTCCCCTTTGAACATAGGGATGCTTGGCTCAACAACTAATTTTCTTAGCTAGGAAAAAAATACCTATATTACTTCCACTTGGACAGAATGATTTTCTCTGTTCCCTTTCCCCCCAAAGACATAGAGAATCATACTGCTTCCTTCTCTGTGAGAAATTCAAGGTAGCTTGGCTAAAGAACTAGAGGAAAGTAAAAAGAATAAAAGAGAAACTGTAGGGTATTTTATTCACATTGATTCATCAATAAACATTTACTAGATACCTACTATGTGCAAAGAATCATGTTAAATACTGAGGAAGACATGAAAAGTTAGAAGAAAATCATTTCTACAAAGGAGTCTTTATCCAGGTGGAGACTGGATATATAAGAATATATTTAAGTAGAGCTCCATCCACTGTATCACCTGGCTGACACATGTATGTGTGTATGTACATGTTTATATATGTATATATCCCTCTCTCTATATATATATTTATATACACACACATATATAAAATTACCAATATAAGACAGCTAAATATATAGCCTCTTTTATAAAAGGGAAAAATAATTCATTCATCAAATCACTCTTTGACTCAACTTTACCTTAGGCTTTTTTTGCAATTATTATTAAAGAAACCAGCTCTGGCTCAGTCCTCATGGCAGCCCTTTTCCATAATACTCCCAGTTCCTGCCCACTGTGCCCACCATGGCTCCCTCCCCACTAGCCAGCTGGCCTGTTCACTCACTAGCAAGGCACTCGTCGATGTCTTCTTCGCAGTCCACACCTGTGAAGCCAGGTAGACACTTGCAGAGGTAGCTTCCCTCCGTGTTATGGCAGACGCCACGGTTCATACAGGGCTTGGAGACACACTCATCAATGTCCACGTTACACCGAGGCCCTGAAAGCACAGGAGGAGCAAGCCTTACAAACTCTGGGATCTTAGGGTATCCTCCTGCCAGAGGCTCAGATGGGGAGCCATGGAAGAGGTCCTCCAAGATGCCCTACAGGTATATATAGCACTTTGTAACCACTAGGGGGCCGCAGATACATGGGGGATGAGGTTCAAGATGCTGCAGGGGAAGGGATGCTCGGAGACCTGGAGAGCCTTTAGCTTCTCAGCCTTTTGTTCCCCCTCTTCCTGAACTCGAGACCGAGTGCTTACAGACTTCCCCCTTTGCCATTAAGCTGGACATCCGCCTCACCTTGCCAGCCAGGAGCACAGAGGCAAGTGTAACTCTCAAAATTTGCAGATTCCTGGCAAATGGCAGCATTCTCGCATGGGTTGGGGTTGCAGGGGGCCAGCACCATCTGACAGTTCTTGCCTGTGGGCACCAAAGCACAGTGAATATGTGGAAATAAGCAGGCCAGAAGAGTAGACAATTTGCCCTTTTGGCATCAGGGGCACATTCAGATAAATAGGAATATTTGCAACCACCGATTCTACCTAAAACCAACTGGAAAATGGAGAATAAAGATGGAGTCATCATGCTTTTTGTTAAACAAGAACAACATCTGTGAAATTTCATGCTGTTTTCTAGTGTTAATCCCAGAAATCCTTCATTTAGTGACAGAAGTCATACATACGGGGGAAAGTAGTGAAGGAAACATGGAGGAAGGGGAGAAACAATTGCTGTACTCCTATGACATGCCATTATTTCAGAGTTCTTTTGTCCTCACATAAATCCAAAGGAACTGAAGCTCTCAACTTACTGAGTGCAGGACTTATGGAATGCTGAGCATAAACATTCAATAAAAGCTTTAGAAAAAAGTTTCCTCCTCTCAAGTATGGCATTTTCTAAAATAAAGTCATAACGAACTCAGGATAAATCTTGGCCAAACTTTGTGTTCCAATTGGAAAAAAAAATACCTTCCATAGATTTTGACAGAAATTTCCACTGTGATGTCTCATCAAACTGATGATGACTCAAGTGATTTAAGGAAAAAGCAGACTGCTCCATTACTAGTCACAGTGAACTAGAGCCAATTAGAGATGAATGTGACCATATGCCAGGCACTGGGACTTTAATATGCTTGTGGTTTTGGTCAGATGTAATCCCTCTAGGTTCACATGCAGGATATAATTTTAATGTGGATCTTATCTACAGCCACAATATAAACAAATATCTTTCTAGTATCTGAGAAATTCAGTGACAAATTAAATGTTCTCAAAATCAGCTGCAGGCCTCAGTATAACTGAGCTGTATACACAGGCACATACACCCCGTCATGTATATTTATGTTCCTTTCACTGCCAATACAGGCTGGTAAAAGGCAGAATAGAGAAACTGAATGTCAGACTTCCCTGACATAAAACTGAAGGACATGGCAAATGATTGAACATGGAGAGGGGGGAGAGAGGAAGAGAGGAGTCATGAATAATCGTAAAATTTCAACAATTAACAGACACAGGGAAGGGAGGGAAAGGGGGCCCTGGAAGAATGTTGGGGGGCACTGGAAGGGAGATGATGACTTTAGATTTACATGTGAGCACTTAGTAGACACTGGAAATGAGAATAACCATGAACAGTATAATAACAAAAAACATAAATTTGATTTTGGAAACATCTGGATATTGGATATAAACTGTGCCATTATTTTAAGCTGCTGTCTTTGCAATTCCCTGGACTACACAGTTTCTCTGCTTTTACAGTGGGAACAATGATATAAAATAGCTGCATTTAACGGAGGGTGGTCCATATGTGCTCTTCCTTGCTGTAGGTCTTCAAGTGAAGGCAAGAAAACCAACTTGCTTGGGAATATTTGAGAACAAGATTTTCACTCAATGTGGATTGCACTAAATGAAGTCCCTTCTAACTTTTTAGAGTCTGGAATTCTATAAATACAAAAGAGAACAAAAGCCTCCCACATCATGAGAGGGCATAGTGTTTTTTATAAATTTCAGGATCCTGCCAATAAGTCCAAGAGATCAGAGAATAATTCTCTATTATTCTGCTACAAGAGATAACCTTATTAATAATCAAATGCTGTAAATGGCATTACAGAGCCAAGAGTCTTTTCTGTTTTAATATATACATTCTGGACACCCAAGGAACTCACCTGTATATGGAAGCATACAATGACAAGTATAGCCGCTTATATCATCAGTGCAGGTGCCTTGATTAAGGCAAGGATTTGAAGCACATTCATCAATGTTGACTTGACAATTGTAACCTACCGGTGGTGGGGAAAAAAGAAAAAAGAATGAAATTTAATATATGTTTCATCACTGCTTCAAGTGAACAACTCAAGCAAAATTCACCCAATGTTGGTAAATTAACAGGCACATTGGAAACTATAGTAACTCTTTCAGGCTGCTGGAAGAAGTTAAACATGATGAGAAATCACCACCATCTATACGGTAATTTAGAGGCAAGAGAAATTTATGCTATTCCAAATAATTCCTCAGAAATTGTCCAAGAATATCATTATATGTAGTAATCTTGATGCACCATGGCAAATCACAACTTCTGAATCACAATTTCTGAATTTGAGATTTGGAAGAGACCTCACTGGCTACTTAGCCCAACTCCTACCTTAAATGCCTGATTCTCAAAACATCATTAAGATGAACCAAAAAAAAAAAAAAAAGAAAGAAATGAGAATCAGACAGAAGCCCTTGGTTACATTCCCCACTTAAGTCACTGCTACTCAAACTCTATTAACATGGAGATAATAATACTGGTATATACCATCTTCCTGATGGGATTGTTGTGGGGAAACAAAACCCCAACAACTTTGTAAACTTAGTGCTATATAAAAATGTGAGGTATTCCTGCCATCAGAACATCACAGACTTTTGTACAAAGAACCTGTTCAGGAATAAAAGTTATAAAAAGTAAATCTGTTATACCTCCTAGCTCAGATTCATAGTATATACCACTAATCTGACACCCTCCTCTACCTCCAAAAGTCACAATGTAATAAACTGCTTTTCCAAAATGATGGTTCAAAATCCACCTCCAGAAAGGAAATGATAAAGGAAGGAATTGTCTGAATTTTGAAGATTCTGACTGGGAGAAGGGGGTTAGAGGTTGGGAGGGAAGGGTGTACAGGTTGAGGGGAAGAGATGTATGCTTTGTATCTTTTTAGTCTAGGGTGACAAAGTTCATAGTAGTGGGTTAAAAGAAAAAGAATCTTTTAAGATGGTAGGAGGATCCAAGATGGAGTCACAAAGACATCTAGATCTTGGGAGCTTCTGGGTATCTTCAGGGTGTCTCACTGAACTGTGTAAAAGGCTTCAATAAAGATAAGACACACACATACACACATCAGAAATCTTCACATTTCAGTAAGGGTGAGACCTCATAAAGTGAAGAAGCAATGGGACTATCACAAACAACTAAGAGGATTACCCCCCAACAGAAGTACTCTGGAGCAGTTTTATGTGTCCTATCTTTCCTACTAAACTATAAATTCCTAGCTGGGTCTTAAATGTCTTTGTATCCTCCACACTCTCTGTCAGAAGGACTTGCACTCTGCATTTCCAAAATATACACTGACTAAAAAATAGAAGAAAAACGCACTTCTTAAAACTTAGTTCCCCAAGGATTATGGATAATAGGTTAGTAAATACTAGAAAGTCTTTCTCCTGGGTTTTCCAAAAGCTGGTGGCAGAAATGGAACAATGAGGACCCAAGGGATAGATATAAAGAACTCCTGGATGACTACTTTCCTAGAAAGCAAAGAGGTGATTATCTGAGAACATCAGAAAGTGAACAATGGTTCCATTGTAAGGGGATGAAGAGCATGGATCCCTTGCCCTCCACATGCCAATGTACTTTAAATACACTTGACCTCCACCTTGCTCTTCCTGAATTGTCTCTGCAACCCACCGATCAACACTGTATGTCTCAAGAGAACTAGTGAGTGAAATGAAAACCCTTTTCCTGTTCCTTCCACAAAAGTGACTGAATACACCACTCTGTCCAAAACTGGGCAGAAATGAGCCCTTTTTTT
>JAJPUD010016274.1:0-34611 GCA_023553655.1 Myrmecobius fasciatus | reverse complement strand
AGAGAGAGAGAGAGAGAGAGAGAGAGAGAGAGAGAGAGAGAGAGAGAGAGAGGAAAGGAGGGATAGAAAGGGAGGGAGGGAGAGAGGAAGAAAGAGGGAGCACAGTATAGTGAACAGAGATTCAGTCACAAAGCCACAATTTTGACTCAGGTCATACCTTTGACATGCACTGGCTTTGGGCTCCTACATAGATGATTTAATCTCTTAGTGCCTTCTAAACTCTCACAGACTACTTGAAGAGAAAGTGCCAATCTTAATTCATAAAAAGACTTTATTCCTCTAAAAAACCATGAAATGACAGATCCAATTTGAATCCCAATCCCTATTTTACCTGTTCTTTCATTTATTAGAATGCATTTTGCTACATGGGAAAGATAGCACAATAGAGACAATTAAATTTCTCTTTTGATGACTATTTTCAGACAATCTACTTCTTTGCCATGTCCACCTACTGTTTCTAGCTATGTTATTCAGGATCAAGTAGAACAAGTCAAATCTATCTTACATATGGCAACCTTTAAAATATCTGGTCAGATTATGTGTTCATTAGGTCTTATCTAGTCAAATCATCCCTATTTTTTTTCAACTGTTTTTCATATACTGGATGATCTGGAGTGCCTTCAGGATCCTGCTCACTTTAAGATTCTCTTTAGCTCATCACTGTCCTTTCCAAAATGTAGTGACCAAAACTGATCCCAATGTCCCAGGTGCAATCTGATCATGTTTTTAGTCCTGATTACTGTTTCTCTCTTAAAGCAGTTTAAACATGAATATTTAAACATGGAAATTACTGAGTAATTTTGATCTTGTAGTCAAATAAAACCTCGAGATCTTTTTTTTTTTTACATAAATCATTATCGAGCAGAAGCACTGTCAATATTAAGTGGTGATATTTGATGTTCGAAACCATGTGCTTTAAGAATATTATTGTGCCTGTTGAGTTTTGTTTTATTAGATACAGCTCAAAGTTCTAGATATTTTTGCAATTAATGCTACCATCTCTTGTTAGTAATCTATTGCTCCTTGCTTTGTGTTATCTGAAAAATTTTCTGTATAACATTTATGTCTTTGTGCAGATAAAATGAGATTATATTTGTAAAGTGCTTTGTAAAGCTTAAAGTGGTATATAAATATTGTTATTATTATTAAGAGCAATGACCCTAAAGGCATTTGAAGGGACAGATTGGAAGTTCCTTAAGAACAGAGACTTTTTTTTTTGTATATCTCATGCCCAGCATAGTTTTCGGCTTTTATGAAATACTTTTGATTGAATGAAAATAGTTCTCAAAAAATAAGCTAAATTGCTTTCATCATATTTCATACGGAATAAAGTGGATGAAAATACTTTAAAATGATTTAAACAAAGAGGATTTTAACAAAAGAAGAGGTCCTGAAAATAGCATTGGGAAGAAGACTGATTACCTGATTAACTGAAGTTTCTTCCTATATTACAGATATTGAATAAATGGTAGATGTTTATTAAAGATCACTTTTCAAATCAAGATTTAAATTTCTCTTGGGAATTGCTAAATTGGCTTCAATTTAGTAATAAAAACTTCAGTGAGCCATTCACTTCTGTAACTTTTGAAATCTTCTTCCCAGTTGGGAGAAAAGCCTTAGTCATATGGGGGGTATTGCTTCCTACACTGTTGAACCTAATGGGTGTGTTTTACCTGCAGAAATCACACTGGGTTTTGATAGGAACATTTTGCAAGTTTAGTCAGAAAATCGAATGTATTTTCAATAAAATAAGAACACAATTAAGAAACTCAAGCCTTTCTTGATCTATTCTTTTAAGCTTCTTAACTTAAATAGAAGATAATTCAAGCTGATTATTTGTTGATTTAGAAAATGTTGATCAAACAAAGCCTAAAGAAATGGTAAAGAAAACTGAGTCCTAATTGTGAGTAACTTTCATATCATATGAAAGTTTAGCTTCACTAAATTACAAAAGTACTACCAAAGAAATCTAGTCATCAGTTCGGTTTAGAATAACTTCAGAGAGAATCTCTGAACAACAATATCTTTTAGACAAAATCCTTATCTCCTCAACCCCCTCATTATAAAGTCTGAATAAAACCTTGTCTGCTATCAATTTTGACTTTAACTGGTTTAAGAGAAAAAGATGAATTGCCTGTGGTCACTAAAAACAGCAGAGCTATTAGAGGATAAAAACATCTTTACCATAAAAACAATATTATAGTAAACCTGGTTCTTGTCAGTTATTCCCAAAGTAGAATTATATTATTTTCCATAAAATGCTAAAGAGAAGTACAACTAAGCTCTTTAAGCTACCAAAATTAATTTTATCCCTCACTGACCTTAAATTTCATGATTAAAAGAATATGTTTAAATCAAAATAATAAGGGAAAAATGTATATGTGTTTTGAGGGGAGATGGATTATAGAGAACCAGATCATGGCAAGAGAAGTTTTTGACTATATCCTTGAAACTCTAGAATCCAGGATTTCCAAAGGAGGAGCCAAAATGGTGGAGTGAAGCCAGGAAGCTGCTTGAACTCTCCCAGTTTCTTTCAAAAACCACATAAAACTAAGCCTCTGAAAAGTGTGATGGAATAAAACCGCTCTCTAGTTCAAGATAGATTGGAAAAACTTCAAGAAAAGTCAGTCTCACAGGGGAGAAAAAGGTGTTCAGCCTAGCTCAGACAGATTCTAGGACAACCAGTGAGAGGGTCTTAATCACAGCAAATCAGCAACTGAGACCCTCAGTCCTGGTTCAGTAGAGGAGCAGATCAGTGGGGCAACCTCAAGTCCCAATTCTGAGGGCAAACTGAGGGAATTGATGAAAAAAAAAACCAACAAAAAACCAAAAAACAAAGGATTGTGGCTTAGCAGTACCAGACCTAAAATAATATTATAAAGCAGCATTCATTCAAACAATTTGATACTGGCTAAGAAATAGAATGATGGATCAGTGGAATAGATTAGATACACATGATGTAATAATCCAGGTTTATAGTAATCTCATACTTGATCAACCTCCCAACTCTAGCTTCTGGAATAAAAATTCATTATTTGACAAAAATTGTTGGGAAAACTGGAAAATAATAAGTCAGAAACTCGGCATAGACCTATATTTCACGCCCCATACCAAAAAAAAAGGTCAAAATGGATACATGATTTGGACATAAAGAAAAATACCATAAACAAATTAGGAGAGCAAGGGATAATTTACTTATCAGATCTTTGGAGACTTGAGGAATGTATTTCCAAAGAAAAACTAGAGAACATTATAAAAGGCAAAATGGATAACTTTGATTACATTAAATTAAAAAGTTTTTGTACAAAAATGTTTGTGGCAGCCCTTTTTGTAATGGCAAGAAAACTGGAAACTAAATGGATGCTCATCTGTTGAAAAATGGCTGAACAAGTTATGGTATATGAATGTTATGGAATATTATTGTTCTGTAAGAAATGACCAGCATGATGATAAATTCTGATGGACATGGACCTCATTAACGATGAGTTAATTCAGACCAGTTCCAATGGTCTTGTGATGAAAAAAGCCTTCTGTACCCAGAGAGGGGACAGTGAGACCTGAATGTGGACCATGACATAGTATTTTCATTCTTTTTGTTGTTAGCTTTTCTTTTGTTTTCTTTCTCATTTTTTCCCTTTTTGATCTGATTTTTCTGGAGCAGCATGATATTTGTGGAAATATGTATAGAGGAAATGCATATGTTCAACATATATTGGATCACTTGCTGACTGGGGGAGGAGGTGAGGGAAAGGAGGGAAAAATTATTTTTTTTGGTAGGAGCACATGTCAAAAATTATCCATGTATATATTTTGAAAATAAAATGCTCTAATTTTTTTAACAAAGAAAATTATCCATGCATATATTGTAAAAATAAAAAGCTTTAATTAAAAAAAGATTGCAAAAAAAAGTTTTTGCACAAAGCCAACAGAAACAAGATAAAAAAGATAGTACAAAGCTAGGAAAAATCTTTACAGCCAGTATTTCTGATAAAGTTCTTATTTCTAAAATATATAGAGAATTGACTCAAATTTATAAAAATATAAGTCATTTCTCAATTGGTAAGTGGTCAAAAGATATGAACAAACAATTTTCAGATGAAGAAATTAACATCATTTCTGATCATATGAAAAAATGCTCTATCACAACTGATTAGAGAAATGCAAATTAAGACAACTCTGAGGTACTGCTACACACCTTTCAGACTGGCTAAGATGACAAGAAAAAATAATGATGAGTGTTTGGAGGAGATGTGGGAAAATTGGGACACTAATGCGTTATTGGTGGAGTTGTGAAATGATCCAACCATTCTGGAGAGCACTCTGGAACTATGTCCAAAGGGCTCTAAAACTATGCATACTGTTTTACCCAGAAGTGCCATTACTGGGTCTGTGACCAAAGGGAATCATAAAAGAGGGAAAAGGACCCACATATGCAAAAAATGTTTGTAGCAACTTTTTTTGTGGTAATAAAGAATTGGAAAAAGAGTAGATACCCATCAATTGGGGAATGACTGAATAATCTGTGATATAAGAAGGTAATGGAATATTATTGTATTATAAAAATGATGAACAAGCTGATTTTAGAAAGGTCTGGAAATATTTACATGAACTGATACCAAGAGAAACAAGCAGAACTAGGAACAGATTGTAGACAATAAGAGCAAGAATGTGCAATGATCAACTATGAAAGACTTGGGTTTTCTCACTGGTTCAGTGATCCAAAGTAATTCCAATAGACTTTGGACAGAAAATGCCATCTGCACCCCGAAAAAGAACTATGGAGATTAAATGTAAATCAACACATGCTATGTTCATTTCTTTTTTGTGTTTTCCCCCCTCTCTTATGATTTTTCCCTTTTGTTCTGATTTTTCTCTCCCAACATAATTCATAAAGCAACGTGTATTAAAAATAAACTTCAGAATTTTCCTTGAGAATTTTTTTCCTTCATTTATGATTCACAATTCCTCATTCAAGTGACCAGATGATATTGCTATTAAATTTTTAGGAAACAAAGGATCATGCTTGAATTGGGAGCAGACTTCTCAGGGTGATGAAACACTTGGGATCGTGTTTGGATGGTTGTTTCTAGAATAGTTTCCCCTATCAGCACTGGCCTGGACAAACCATGTTTTAATCTTGTGCTGCTGTCACTATTGTTTAATTGTTTAAGTTGTGTCTGACTCTTTGTGACCTCATTGATGATTTTCTTGGTGAAGACACTGAAGAAGTGTGCCATTTCCTTCTCCACAGGAGACCTGAAGCAAACAGGGTTAAGTGACTTGCCCAGGATCACACAAGTAGTAATTGTCTGAGACCAGATTTCGATTCAGGAAGATGAGTCTTTCTGATTCCTGTCTTGGAGTTCTATCCATTGTACCACCTAGTTGCTACTAACTGAAAGAATAACTCTGTCTTTACTTCAGACAGGAAGTAAATAGAATAGGAAGAATTTTTAATGAACTAGTTAATATGTATATCATAGGCTTATAGATTTAGTGAGGGAAGAGACTTTAGAATTCCTTTAGGCCAATCTGATTCATTTTGCAGATATGGAAACAAAAGACCAGAATGTGAAGAAGTTCACGTAGCTATTAATTCAAGTATTAAGTGGAGGAGGAAGAAAAAGAATTTGAAACCAGAACTTATGATGCCAATTCTAATACTTTTGAAGCAAAGTACTCGATTATGAATAGTTTCAGGTTAAAAAAGGGAGGAAAATCACCATCATAACAAATTTGTGACTGTAATTTTTGTGAATTTAAAAGAAATGAATAGATAATGACTATGTGATAGAACATTTTATCAGAAAAGTTGTTGGGAATAGAATAGAAAATATTCTCCTATCCAAAAAAAAGTCTACTGAATGTCTAAGATACATCACATAGTTCGGCATACTGTTTTGATAAGATCACAAAATCTGAGAACAGGAATAAACTTTAATGGGTTAAACTCTTCCAACCCATAGCTGAAAGAAATCTCCCTTAAAACTAACCTGATAATTGGTTAACCCACTTCTGATGGACAAAATGGAGGAGAAGATTCAGGGAAGTACAGCTTCAGTGCTCTGTGGATAAAGAGATTTCTATTGCAGAGTAGTCTAAAAAATTAGGACTCTATTTTGGAAGCCATCTACTTGGAGTCTGCAAAGGGATTTGATTGTAATCTATAAAATTTTGAACAGCATAAATATTATGAGTATGGACTTGTTCATAAATTCCACAATACCCAAACAAATAGACATACTTTGAAGCTTGAAAGTGATTGTTTTAAGTGGAATGAAACTTAAAAAAAATTAAATAGGTTGGGCAGCAATTCCATCATCTCAAGGAATCATTGAAACTGACAGTATAAATACAAGTAGATTTAGATAAATTCATTCTTTATAGATTAAAATAGTTTATAAAGAAACATAGGAACATTTGTTGATATTTTGCAACTGAGTCATGAATGGAAAAAAATGTCTTGATGTCAGTGTTAGGCACTGAATGCTGGGATGAATTGACCATGGATCTGACACAAAAGGGCATATTTTATGTTCCTAATAAAATCTGATGATATAGAGTCTAGAATGGCATGAGTACTTTGTGTGTGTGTGTGTGTGTCTGTGTGTCTGTGTGTGTATCAATGGATTAAGTGAATCAAGGGAATAAAAATCAATTAGAAAGACAAATTGTAAATAGTTTAACATTTTCCTCTTATTTCTAACTATAGATTACAGTGTGAAGCATATGCAAAAACAATGTGATCAGATATCTGCTGGAAATTTATAATTCTGTAATATTCATTATATGCTTTCTTTCTTTCTTCCCAGGAAAGCAGTGTTCCTCTGGCTTCTTTATAGCAAAATGTCAGAATTAGTTTTGATTATTCCTTCCCTTCTCTTTTTATTTTTTTCCTTTAGACTAGTTCTTATATTTATCCTTCCCTTATTGTTCCCCAGAATCCTAGTTCAAATATTCATCACCTCAGTTTCCTACCTCTTTAAGTGTCCCCTAGTTGTTTTACTTGTTGTTTAGTTAGTTATTTCAGTTCTATTTCCCTCAATTCTTTTATAAAATAATGTGAGAATGATCCCTTTTAAAATATTTTATTGATACATTTTATTCATACTTTGTATCTGAACTTTTAGAACAAATCTGTAACAGAGAAAAACAGTTAAGAAAAATGATGATGAATACATTATTCTGGCTTAGTTCTTCTCTGTCTCTTTTATTAGAGAAAGGAAGTATACTTCATTATCTACTCTATGGGACCAATCCTGGTTTTTCCATTCTCCAAAGTTTTTCTATTTAATAATTTTTTCCTCTACACTCTCATAGTCATTCTGTATTATTGTTCAGGTTTTACCTGTTTCACTCTAGATCATTTCATGAAGATCTTCCTATACAGACTAATCTGCCATAACATTTTGTAAAACCTAATGCTTACATAATTTTTAGGGCTACTTTCTCTTTCTCTTTTTTCCCCTCCCCTCATTCCCTCTCCTTCCTTTTCTTCTTCCACTTTCTCTCCTTCCCCTTCTCCTTTATTGCAAGTTCATGTATGTCTCTACTATTTTTTGAGCAGAGGGATTCTGTCTTATTTAAATTAGTATACTCATGAATCCATTCCAATGCTCTGAAGATTAAAAAACAAAACATTTGCTTTGGCTGCTGATGTGAGAAAAATGCTTTATAAGCTGTGAGTTATTATTATGAGACTGTGGTTTTCATCATATTCACTTCCTGAGTATATATGTCCTTATTGCCCATGGAATCACTCATTAGACTGGCATTCAAAGTCTATTCTGTTCTCTATCTTATCTCTCCAATCATGTCTTCCTGTACTCAAAAAACGATGTGTTCCATTTGGGCCAGTCTTTTTTCATAAATGTCTCTCCATCCTCACTATGTTTATTTTAGCCTCTTTAACTTGTGATTTTACTTCTCTGTGCTTCTGTAGACCTTGCCTAGAATTATCTTGCAACTATTCTTTGTTCAGATAGATTGTGAAAGATCTTACTAATTGTGAAAAGATCCTACTAAGTTAGTTAAGAAATTATAATACTATATTTGTTGCAAAGTTCCTCCTCTATTTTATTTATAAATTAAAATATTACGGTATCTTTTGATGCTACTGTGAGAGAGAATACTATCACTGAGCATATCATGGGATTTTCTTAGTAGGGAATGTTTTAGATTTCCTTTATTAACAGATGCTGTAAGATTCTAGAAAGTCATGAATGCACATATTTATTTATGATAGATTAAGTAAACCCCCAAAACTATTAATTAGAAATATATACCAGTTCAACTCTTAAAAATTTCCAATCAACTCTCAGCTGCAAGCACAGGTAAAAGTGTCTATGATGTTACATTTTTTAATAAATGCAGCTTACCCTGATTCTTTTTTGTAACTCCTGTCACATTTATTGAACATAAAGTCAGTGATTTAGCTCTATAAAGTATCTTAAGTTAATTTTTTTCTTTCCTCCTTCATTTTAAGTGAGGTAAAATGGTTACATGATTTGCTAATGGTCCAAAGATATCAAGGTTAGTGTTTGAATTCAAGCCTTTTGCCTTCAAATTCAGGAAAGCCTAGGTACAAGCTCTCTTTGTGGCTATGTGACTATGAACCAGTTATCTAAACTCAGCAGTAACTCGCTAGTTTAAAACTTGTAGGCAAGTTGTTCGTCACAATTGGTGGAGTGAGATTTCAAGTTAGGAGCACCATAAATCCTTGAAATTATAGGTCTAAATCTATTAGGCTTTCACAATGCTATTATCTATTTCAACTTTCAAGGTGGTCCCATCTCATTTTTGTTCAAATAATTCCTTAATATACATAAATCTTGCTTCTAATTCTTTGCTTTGAGTGACTTTACATAAGGGATAATTGCTTAAATAAATCCTTTTTGGCTAGATTAAAGAGGGAAGAATTAGGATTCTCTAAACATAGCTCTAGCTTCATTATCCTTCCTTTCTTTAACAAACAGATCTTTACATTATGATTTATCTAGTTCTTCCATGTTCTTTTCAGGATCATGTCAATTTTTTTGTCTTGGAAATATGTATAAAAATTCCAAAATGTGGTATATCACAGAATTTGTTTATGAGAAGACACTATGCTTTTATTTTAAAAATTATGTTATATTAAAACTACAATAGATGCTTAGTAAATGACATAACATCAACAATAATTAAATAATAGACTAAAACCCAACTACAAATGTTGAAGGATATCACTAAAGAGTCTTTGTACAAAGCCAATTAAAAGCCCTTTAATATAATAAAATATACTTAAGGGTTCTTGGTACAAATGGAAATGAAGACATTAAAATATAGTATTTTGCCAATGATTACTCATTGGTTTTGAGAAAACTGATTGTAGAATTTTTTTGGAAGGCTGAAAAAAAATAATGTATACTATCAATTCCAAAAATATAAGTTAAGATTTTGATTTTTTAAATAAAAATTAAAAGAATATATAAAATAATGAATAATTTTTAAAATGACAGATGCCCTCAATCAAATATGATCTTTTAGAGTATATTTTCATATGTATCCTGAAATAGCAGAATTCTGGGAATTCTTAACACCAAAAATTAGCTAATAATGCTACTCAATGAAAAACCATTTAAGCTTTATTTCATTCTTTTCTACTAAGAAGTCGTCGAGTCAGGTAGTTCAAGTAGTATTATATCCATTTATAGATATTGAGTGGATGGCTCAGAGTCCATTTATAGATGATTAACCCATCGTGAAGTAACTTACTCATTTTAAGTAATAAACCTTTAGATGACAATATCATAGCATTAGATCTAAAAAAAAAAGACCTTAGACACTATCTTGTCTAATTCTCTCATTACATAGATGAGTAAACTGAGGCCCAAAAATGTTAAGTGGCCAATGTACTATATAAGGTAGGATTTGACCTCAGGTCACCTTATTCCAAAACCAAGTCCTCTGATAAAAAACCTAACATAAGAAAGATAAACTAGATACATGAATTTATAAGAAAAATCTTCATTTTCTTCAAAATTTCTATAGCATCAGGTCAACATAATGCAGTAAATGTTTGGGTTTTGATATTTTACAATTCATTTGCATGGGAGGATTTAGACATGTTTCTGCCTGAGGACAAGAAATAAAGGCATATTGATTCATTCTTCTAATAAGTAGGATAGATGGATTCATTCCTTTGTCATCATATATAGTAGGGGTATAATAAATTTATGACACATATAAGCATTTCTTGCCTAGAGAGTAAAATAATAACTAGCATTTATATAGCATTTGAAGGTTTGCTAATTTTTTGTATACTTTAATTTGATTCTCACAAAAACTCTATAAGGTAGACGTTACGAAGATCATCCCAATTTTTGTTGTGGACACTCAAACACTGAAATCAAGAAACTTATCTGGAGTCACACATGCTGGCAGAATTTTAATTCAAGTCTTCCCAATCTAACATTCTATCCACTGTTGATAGTGGTTGATGAATTCCAGGTATTCCAAAAAGAATTACTTGAATTATGATCACTATTATTATATCAGTGAATTGTTATTTACCTACAGCATGTCAGTATGAGTTATTTCATTCCAAATATAAAAAGGGGAATTTAAATAAACAAATGAACAGTTATGATCAGTAATTTTTTTTAAAAAGGTCATTATTTTTTACTTTATAGAGTACAAATGAATCAGTAAAACTGATTTTGAAAGTAAGAGCATTCCAAGGAACACAAAGAATTAATTTTCTTCCTGCTCACTAGGATTGGGGACTGTTTTCTTCCTAAAAGCCTGTATAAACTTCTTAAAAGTCATAATTTTTTAAAAGTACTATTTTACTGGTATAGAAAACATCATTGCCTGAGATCTAATTGCTATTTAAGACTAAACTAAATATATGCATGTATGTATAGAATGCATAGGAAGAGGAATCTTGCTTTTCCTTATAAGTAGGATTAAGGTAATTTTGCTTTTCAAGTAAATAATAAGTATTTAAACTCAGGGAGTTAATGTACAACTTGTTAAAATATTCTCTTCCCTTTCACACATATGTCTTTAAATAGTCCCACCTGTTTCTCTGTTGACTCTTTGACCTATGACTTATATAGGCTTTCTAACTGAGTTTCTGAAGATACTTATCTTATGTAGACACTATGAAATAGTATACACAGGACACAAGCAACATCATACAGATAAGAAGGAAAAAAAACACCACATTTTGTCAATAATTATGACAAGATTTGTCTGGCTTCTGACACTTAATTATAGAGGCTAAGGATATGTTTGGGGAGAAGAGGAGAAAAAAGAGAAGAGGAAAAGAGCAGAAGAGCAAAGAAGCTATAGATCAAAGAAAGATGAATGGCAAGAGAAAGGATACAATAAACCAGTTCTTCAAAGAGAATATATATGTGAAAAGTAATTTGAACCAGAATATCAGATGCACACCAACAAAAGTAGTTATCACTAAAAGTACATTGTAGAAGCTGAGAAACTGAAGTTTTGAAAACTTTATGAAAATAGCCTTTATTTTCTGTGATCAATGTCACAACCCTATATTATTTTGTTATATACCTGTCAAAGCCTGGGGTATCCAATTTTAAAGGAATTATGATGAAAAATGATATCCCCCTACAGAAAAAAAAACCCGATGGAATCTGAATGCAGAGCAAAGCATACTTTTAAAAATTTTATTTTCTGTGTGTTCTCTCACAAGACTAATATGGAGATATATTCTGCATGACTACACATGTATAACCTTTTATCAAATTCCTTACTTTTTGTAATGAGCGGACAGGAAAGGGAAAGAGAGAATTTGGAATTCAAAATTTTAGAAAAAAATTTTTATATGTAATTATATGTAATTGGGGAAAAATAAAATATTACACAAGACCGGGTGTCAATATGTATGAATGAATGAATGGAAGGAATAACTTAGGGGGCTGATATCTGAAAGATATCATACTTAAGATTCCCTATAAGCACAGGTTTAGGTCTTTTCAGCCTGTCATTTTTTTCAAAGCACCTATCACATACTTTAACATGGTCATATATTTTATGACATCTCAACTATCAATAATTTATCATACTCTATGCTACATAAATTTTGAACTCAATTCAGGATTTCTTTTTTTTCAAAATCTCTTATATCAAGTATTGGCTTTGGAATCTAAGGACCCAGCTTCAAATTCTGCCTCATGTGTCATATAGTATGTCATTTAACCTCTTTGGGCCTCAGTTTCTTTATTTCTAAGATGAGGATTAGTCAATATGGCCTCTTGATTCTATCCTGCTTTAAATTTCTGATCCTACAATCCAAGTCACTTCATAAAATCGAATATGAAAGTAAATTAATAATTTAACCCAAATTTTATGTAATTAATTTAGTTCAATACTTCAAAGACCCATGATTTTACCTTTTGTATATTCTTGGCAAAAATTAAAATCCTTTAAACCTTAGGAGATCACAAGATCCATAACATTGTAGATTTATATAGAACCTCAGAGGTCATCTTAATTTATCAGTGATAAAATAAGAATTGCCTTTACAACATGGTAGACAAGTAGCCACCAACATTTCTTTCAAAATATCCAGGAAACAGACAAATTTTCCAGCATTATATCTTTTTTGCAGTTTCTACCTATTGTTCCTAGCTTTGTCATCCAGGTCAAGGGGAACAAGTTTGGTGAAATGTTTTAATTTTACTAAGTTCTTTTCAGATTCTGATTCTATCAGCTAGTAATTGTTCTTTCTCCTCATTTGAGGATATATATACATACTTCTAACAACCTTAACACATATGCTTCAACCAAATCATTGATAAAGATATTAAGTGGAACAGATACAAGAAGAGATCTCTGGGAAACTCCATTGGAGACTCCTTCCAAGTTAGTCATTAATCACCATCACCAATTGGGTCTGGCCATTCAACCAGTTCTGAATTGACTTAAATGTAAAACATTTAGTTTATAATAATAACATTAGGACCTTTGTGAAATGCTTGGGAGTACATTCAAGTTAAACTTATCTTTAGCATGCTCCTGATTTACTAGTCTAGTTACATTGAAAACTGTTAGGACTTGGAATGCTGTCTAGCATGACCTGTTCTTGACAAAGTCATGGTGATCCTTTGTGCTTACTAGTTTCTCTTCCAGATGTTCACTAATCATGCTGGTTGACATTTTAAAGGAATGAAAGGCAATCCTATGGTATCACTAAGCTGTTATGAGGCACATTGAAGACTTCATCTTGTTACTAATTATGAGAATTTGTGCTCAGATGGCAAAAGGTTCAAGTACCCAAGATCATCTTCATGCCATGGTAAGGCATTGGGGTAAATCTTTAGGAGAGGTTAGTGTTAACTATCATCAGTTAATTATGTATAACCTGCAGAACTCTTTGCAAAATCTTTGTGAATATCAAAGTAATCATTTTTCTCCACACCCATTCATATCAGCAGCATCCATTAAGGTTTAATTATTTATTCTTATTAAGTCTTTCATCTTTGTGCTTCTATATACGCATTGCTAGGGGCTTTGGAGGATGTAGACTTGGTTTTAATAGAGTTGGTGCATGCAAGGACTTACTTTGGGCCATAGTTGCTGGCTTACTGATTGAAGCTCCCAGACCAAACTCAGTCCTGCATTACTTGCACAAAAATTTTGACTTCTCAGTGGATTCAAATTGAAGTAGCATACGGAGTAATCATATGTCAATTTGGTCTATGATAGTTATGTCTTTTTTTTTTAATGGAAACAATGCTGAGATTAAAGTTTAAAAACAGCTTTCTTTGTTCTTCTGAATATTTTCTGCTTTCAAATTGAACAACAAAAAGGGCCAACATATCTATAAAGGTTTTCATTAAAGAATTACATAAAAACATGAAGAAAAAAACTGGAAACCCAAAATATTTGATTTTCATCTGCTTAATATTAATGTCTTATTGATCTTTTAATATATTAGAAGTATTGGGGCAGCTAGGTGGCGCAGTGGATAGAGCACCAGCCCTGAAGTCAGAAAGACCTGAGTTCAAATCTAGTCTCAGACACATAACATTCCCTAGCTGTGCAACTCTGGGCAAGTCACTTAACCTCAATTGCCTCAGCAAAAAGCAATAATAATATATTAGAAGTATTATTGATATTTTGAATTATATTTATTTATAGTCCATAAAATATAGTGTTTACCATAGACTGAAGGCAGCTCTTTCAAAAAGAGTGGTCAAATTTTTGGGTTAGTTTCAATAGGAATATGCTATACCTTCAAAGAATTGATTATAAAATGTATTCAAAGACAAGTGCTTATGATCCATGTTAAAACATTCAATAAAAGAAATTTCATTGTCTGGAAAATCTTGAGCTAAACTAAGAAGAGGTAAAAAGAGAGCAAAAATCTTCATTGTAAATAAAAGTAATAATGCATTGTCAAGGGAAAAAACCCTCAAATGGTTTAATATATCTGGTTAAATACAGTGTTGTTTTTTAATAAATAACATTTTTCCTCCTCTCCTTGCCTTTAATCTGTGAAATGGTAGGAAACTTTGTCTTCGAGTACTGGCGAGATGTTAAAAACCTGGAAAAGAATATAGTGTCTCTTATTTTAAGTAGTGCTAGGGTGTCTTACATATACTTAGAGATTTCTGCAGGCTTTATTTTGGAAGTAGATTGCTAGCAACTATCACTTTAAAAAAAAGGGACATCATGCTACATTATTTACACTGAGTACATTGGGTCTTTTTTTTTTTTTTTTTTTTTTTTTTGGTCACAGAAAATACAATACAATGGGCTCTTAAGCCATGCAGCTGGATACTGTTTGGCATCAATACAACATGTTCTATCCAAACCAAATTCCCTTCCTTAATCCTTTCAGCTGGGAATCTGATTCCTGGCATGATGTCTACTTCAAAGAAAAGATACACATTCCTGAAACTGCTCACACCAACAGGTTAATACCTACTACACTTGATAGAATAAAAAGAATGGGACAACTGGGAGGACAGTGAAGGACCAGGCAGAAGGGATGAACTTATTGTGAGTGTTTTCACTCAATTCTTAATTGATTTTTCAGTTTTGGAATTGAAATTTTGGTTGACATTAACAAACTTTATTTCTATCTTAATAATCAATGGGAAAGTATTATAATTAGAATAAGGAAAGAAATTAAAAATTTAACTTCAAAATAAAGGACAAGGAATTTACTTTAGTTTCATTTTTTATCTTAGTTCCAACTAAGCAAACTTCATCTGTACTTGCTAAATTGGATTCCACACTGAATCTAATTTAGTCTATTCATAAATTGGTCTTTTTAAAATTAATGGTCTCACTGTAATCCAGAGGGTGAAACTAAAGCTACCATAAAATTCTGTAGTCTAATCTGTATCTCTAAACTAGCATTATTTTCGCAGTTTTGGTTTTTTAATGCTCAACAGTCTGACTTGCTTATAATGAATAGGCTTTTTTGGCAGACAGCTCCATCCTTTCTCTCCTCCCCCTCATCCTTCCCTTCCTCCCCCATCTTCCAGGAACTCTATCAGCATGTCACCATTAAAGCAGCAAGGGAAAAGTTTAACAGCTGTGGGTGTGTAATGGAGCAACCATGATTTTTTTTTTTTGCCTTTAAAGCAATCTTCTGCAGGCTGCATAAACCCACTTATATAAATTTGCTGAAAGCATTTTGTCCATAGTGACAATGTACTTGTATTGCTTAGGAAATTTGACAAATATCACAAAATACTTTCTATTGCTTTCTACAACTTGCAAAATAAGCTCCTTTCAGCCAAATTACTGAGTGGAAGTATCTGAAGTCAGTTTAATTACTAGAATAATAAAATGTATAGGTGGAATATGGTTTTTTTTAGCAAATCCTCATTCATCGGGAAGTCCTATTCACATAGCAAATATATGAACCCTTGTTCCTTACCTGGTTTACAGCAGAACAGAAGTGATGATAAAAGTTGAGGGTATGAAACAGGCTGCTTTAAGCAATGTACACTCTGGTTCCAATTATTTTAAGGGAGTGGATGTCCATGGATAATTGCTTACACACATACACATTCCTAATTTGGGTCTCACTGCTCCTAAGTAGCTTCATCATGCCTTCTCCGAGTAGGCCCTCTGCACCCTTGGGCTAGATCAGATTGCTGGAGTCATATATTCACTGGTAAGGTTTTACCATTAGCAAGCTGGAATAGCTGTCACTGGGCTCTATGATCAGCAGGTGGTATTCTGCATGACTGAGATCACTGTAGATTGCATACTAAAATAATCTTTGGGGACAAATAGAAAAAAAAGTATGTAATGAAATCAGGATTTTAGGGAAAAGATCTAAGCATCTAAAATAAAATTTAAGACACAGTTGTTATTATTTTCATTGAGAATTAATGCTATATATGTTTATGGAGACTGATGGTTTAGAAACCCAAAGTGTCTGTTAAAGAAAAAATATGAAAAAAATAGGAATTTTGGGAAATGTCTGTTTTCTTTGAAGAATATCAACTCTCTTCATCTCAAGGCCAATCTATCACCAAGCTAATTGGGCTCCCATACTCAATTTATTCAGGGTTGCCTTTGAGTAAACACAACTATGACCAGAAGAGTAGTGATTTTGTGATATATACATCTGAATCTCTAGATGTATTTCAATATCTCTATTTATACATGAAAAGGTACATATAGATGCACATAGAGACTCATGGACACATATATATGCATCTATAGCTATCTATCTATAGATATTTACATATTAAAATTAGAGATGGATAACTATAGATGTATATATCTCTAGATTGATAATGATCTATCTAGTACTCTTTCTCCCTTTCTCGATCTATATATCTATATTTCTCTCTTTATATGTGCATATTTACATATCTCTTTAGAGAGTCATTTCTTGATACCTCTCTGTGTGTATGTGAATGTAACGAGATAGATAAGGAGAGAAAGAAAAAGAGAGAGACAGAGAGACAGAGAGAGGGAGAGAGAGAGACACACACACACACACACAGAGACAGAGAGTCTTGACATATCTAGATCTATATGGATATAGAGACGGAAAGAAATATACATATATATATATATATACACACACACATGCACACATACACATTTCTAGGAATATAAAGGACTATGAGAAGCAGCATTTCACAATAAATAGGCACCTGAGTTGGAGTTATGAAGAGCTATGTTCAAATTTGAGCCACTTAATATGACTGCATCTTTGTTTCCTCATCTGCAAAATATCTCTAAGGTTACTTTCAGCTCTGTATCTATGATTTTTTTGCCTAGATTAACAGATCTATCTATTTGTGACCCAAAATTTAAAAATTGTCCAATGACTGTTGACCAATATGCAAAGAATAATGAAATAGTTTTCTGATTCTGTCTTTTGGCTTTGTGGTAACAGTGCTAAGATCCTTGGAAGCAATTAAAAAAGATCACCCCCATACTTGGAATAATTCATTAAATTGTAGTAAAGGCAAAACTGCCTTGTTACAATCAACAGTATCATTTTGAATAATTTGTTCTCCTTGACATATTCTAAAAAGAATAGCTCTCCCTCCAACATTAATGTTAAATAGATGGAAAGAGTATAAATAAAACACAAGAATATGCACAAATTGCATTTTAATTCCTACTTTTTCCTTAAAAAGATGTCAAAGATAAATCAAAATATGGCATAAATACACACTTTGCTACAAATGTGTAGGAAATGATGCCTAACACAGACTGAAAAAATGCCATTAATTTTCCATTTGTATAACTTGCCCTTGAACTTTATTTGACATTTTATTACTTGCTTTGCATTATAAAATTCAAGATTTCTAATTTAAAGGAGGAGAACATGAATAGTTCTCAACTTTGTTTTTTTAGTACAGGTTTATTTTTATTTTTTTTGTTGTAATGTTCACTTTACAAATATCAAACAAAAGCAGAATGAGTACTTTAGGGGTGGGTAGATGGAAAGCTTTTAAGGTTTTCTTATACATTTCTCTTGTTCACATGCACTACTTTTCTTCTTGCTGTTCTTCACACTTGGCACTCCATTATCTATCTTTGTATTTTTATGCTGGCTAGTTCTCATTCCCTCCCTAGCATTCCCTCCTCTCTTCTTTTAGAACTCTTGGTTTCTTTAAGACTCAACCAAAGGTCACCCTTTATATGTAGCCTTTCCTGATCAGCGCTTCCTTACTCCAGTTTATTATCTTTTAATCAATTTTGTATATATTTCTTACACTTATCTGTGTTAAGGTTGATTTTTCCACTAGAATGTAAGCTCCTTGAGAACAGGGACTCTTTCAGTTTTGCTTTTGTATCACCAACACCTAACACTGTGCCCAGCATAAGTGGAGATGTAGTAAAGACTTGAACATATGGATAGAGTGTGGGGCCTAGAGTCAGGAAGATCTGAGTTCAAATATCAGATACTAGCTGTGCTATCCCGAGTGAATTGCTTAACCATCTGCCTCAGTTCCTCTTCTTTAAAATGAACTGGAGAAGGAAATGGTAACTGCTCCAATTTCCTTGCCAATAAAACCCCAGATGAGGTCACAAAGAGTGGAACAGGACTGAAAAGAACAACAAATAAGTACTTGATGATTTGTGGTTTTTCTGACAGTATATTAAAGAATTCATGGCCAAGTCGGTCTCTGAACTAGGTTCCTTCCTACTCTTAGATTTTTCAAGTTTGTCTCAAATTACCAACTAGGAGAGGGAGGAACAGACAAGAAATGTGAGAAAGCCCTATTTTAGGAAGCCATCTAAGGCAAAAAGTAAGTCCCAAATCCCTGGACATATAGTTTTAGGCTCATTTTGTGGAGTTGGGGAGGAAAGCTTTGAATGTTTGAGGTTACAGGAGACACTTTTTCAAGCTTTAGCCAAGATTCAAGGTAAGATAGCTATCCCCAAAACAACTGAATTAAGTTGCTGAAACAGGAAAAAACTGCCTGAATCTTAAAATCCCACACTTATAATTAAAAAAACTGGAGGCTAAGCAGGTGGGCCAGCCAAATTCATGGAAGGGCAAAGGGAGTTATGAACCAATATGGAACAGTGGAACTAGCATATTCCTACTCTGATACTAACTACTTGTGCGACTTTGAGGAAGTCACAATATCTCTGGACCTCAGTTTTCTCAGGAAGATAATGAGGGATAAATTGACCTCTTAGTTAACTTAGTGAATTAATTTGTTAATCTATAAACTTCTGATTTTAGGGTACTACCAACACTAGCATTAACAGGGTAAAGAACACTAGACTTGTATGGAGTATATGAGATTCTAAGCTCTTCCATCTTTTTAGCAGGTGGTTATAGCACATTGTGGATAGAGCATAAGGAACATCTGAGTTAAAATCAGACTCAGGGCATGTGCTGGTTGATCACTTAATTTCTACTTGGCTCAGTTTCCTTATCTGCAAAATGAGGATAATAATAGCACCTATTTCCTAGGGTTGTTGTGAGATTCAAATATGATAATAATTTAAAAGTCCTTAGCAAAGTTCCTGACATATGGTAAGCACTACAGACTGTTGACCATTAGGATGATGATAAAGATGATGATTTGTGTGACCTTATACAAGTCACCTAATCTTCAGGCCTTCTATTTACTTATCCATTAAATTAGCTAAAATCCCACTTCTACAGGAAGCCTTTTCTAACCCCTCTTAATTCTAGTGTCTTATCTTTGTTTATTTTCTATTTTCCTCCATATATCTGGATTTGTATGTCTTTGTTTTATCCCCTGGTAGATTTAAGTTGCTTGAGGGCAGGAACTTCTGCTTTTTGTAAATTTTTTTTTGTTATCACTAGTACTTAGCACAGTACGTGGCACACAGTCCACTTAATATATGTTGCTTGCTTGCTTGGTAACTTACAACATAGATGATTTGGGCACTATTAGAAGAATTACTTAAACACTGTGGGACTTGGCTTCTTGATCTAAAGAAATATGGGAAAAATGATTCCTAACATCCCCTCCAGCTTTAAATCTTAAAATCCTATGAATGGTATTACATCTTAGGTTTCTAATGTTCTGAGATTTCAAAGATGGAATCAATTAAGAAATATTTGTGAAGAAACTACCATATCCCTGGTACTGCACAGGATGCCAGGTCTTCAAAAATAAAAATGAAATAATCATTGCCTTCAGAAAGCTGACATTCTAACAAAGCAAAGTCAGCAGGAGAGAACCCAAATAGAATATATTTAAATACTTGTCTTTGCTTCTTGGTACCAGGATTATACTGTGACAAACTTTCTAATTTGTATTCTTTGTACCCCCTTTACCTAATGTTCTAAAGCTATCCCCCTCATCGTATGTTCCCCTTAAGGGCTTCACAGTAAATCCATTCTGAAACATCTGAGAGGCTGCTGGAAGAAACTTCCCAGCCTTCTGCCTGCATGATTCTGGTGGTAAACAAGCCCAGAAAGGGAAGGGAAATCATAGCAGCAGACACCTAAAGAAAGTACCAGTTGGCGAGATCAAGGACTAGCTAGTTTAAAAGTGAGACAATGTCATGAAGTTTGGTTATATCTGTAGAGGCATTGATGTTCAGTTTGAGAATCCATGTCATGACAGGACAATTTTCATCAGTAAATATTTGTTGAGATTCTGTGTCAGACTTGGAATCAAGAAGACCTGAATTTGAATCTTGTCTCCTCTATTTACTAATTGTGTGATCTTGGGAAAACAACTTAAGTTCTCAGTCTCAGACTCTGCATGGACAAAATGGGAATCATGATATCATCTGCATCACAGGGTTATTGTGAGAATCAAATGGGTTAAGGAAATGATGTATACCCTTTAACCTAGAGATGTAACTGCCAGTCTTTTGCCCCAGAGAGATCAGAGAAAAAGGAGAATAACTCATCTGTATAAAATATGTCTACCACCCTTTTGTGGTGGCAAAGAACTTAAAAATTAATCTTCCAGTACATTTGTGGTTCTTATATGTAAGGGAAAATGATTGTTTTTAGAATGACCTGTATGAAGAGTCAGTGGGGATAAAGTGAATTGAGAATTGGTCTCCAAGCCACGATTCAAGTCCTGATTCTGTTAAATACTGATCTTAAACAAGTTGTTTAATCTCTTTGAACTCCAGTCTAAACAACATTTTAAGTTTGCAAATTGCAAAGAAAATGGTAATTTGCCTTGGTGGAGTGTCCTCATCCGGGAGGGACTTTCTGGTTGGGGAAGTCTAAACTCTGTAGTAAAATAAGGTTTGATCCTCTCCTCAGATTATCATTTCCAAGAACCATGACTACATTTAATCTTTTCCAAAATGGATTGACATCAATATCAAAAAATACTGTGGTCATCAGTGGTAACAACTTGTACATCAGCCATTACAACCATTATGATGTCTGTATGTGCTCTTATCAACTTTTGCCTTAAAGAAAACCTTTGTAGTAAAAAAGAATGCTCTCATCTTTGGACTCCATTTCTTGTTGCTTCTTTGGTTTCTGCCTTCAAGCCTCAGGGCTATATTTCACACCCTGCAAGAGGGCTGTTCCCCAATTGCAATTCCTCCACAATCTCTGTAAGAAACATCCATCTGAGATTACTTCCAATTTAGACTCTATATATTTTGCTTTAATACAGTTGTGAGCCTGTTGTCTGTCCACTTAAAATGTGAGATATTCAAGGTCAGGAGCCTAGCTTTTTTCCTTTTTTTGTGTTGGCAGTGCTTTTGCACAATTTCCACTCACATTGTTGTTGTTTAGTTATTTTCACTGGGGTTTTCATGACTCCATTTGGGATTTTCTTGATAAAGATACTGGATTGCTTTGTCATGTCCTTCTCCAGCTCATTTTACTGATGAGAAACTTAGGCAAACAAGATTAAGTGACTTGCATTGGGTCACAGAGCTAGGAAGTATCTGAAGCCAAATTTAAACTCACAAAGATGAGTGATGAGTTTTTTTGACTTCAGGCCTGGCACTTTATTCACTGTGTCATCTAGCTGCCCTCCATTGTAAGTCCTTAGCAATTTCATAGTTATTGCCTGACTGACTATACTAAGTGAAATCATAGAACTATTCTTTATTTCTATCCCTATCCACCTCTATCTTTAATCCTATTCCAATTGCAGTATCTATTTATATTTCAAGAAATCTCAAATTATCATATACTACCAGATGGGCAGATAAATATATTATCTATTGCCATTTGTGGCCAAAGGTCACAACATAAATATTGTCATTTAACTTTGAATTTATACTCACAGACCCAAAAATACTACTGCAACTGCATATTGTGGGAAATGTGGCACCAAGGCAATCTTCCCTGGCAATCTACAAACTACAAGTAAAAGGAAGAGTATGTGACCATATTCAGAAATGAAGGATGACACAGTTTCCTTTTCTAGTTTTCCCATAGCATCAATTGCAATTTTTATCAATGAACAATGACATTTATGTACTGCATCACAGAAATCAAGATAAATTCAATGGATATCATCTCAGTGGAGTTTACTTATGATTCCCAAGAAAGCAAGTGGGGTTTTGATTTCCTCTACAGAAGTTTGCAATAGGATAGGAAAAATAATCCAGGAATAATTAGATAAAACAGTAGCTTGGTCCCCAAAGAGACACTACATCTTTCTACAAGATACCTAAATTCAGCACAATCTTATCATGAGTTAGAATCCCAGTTGGGATTCAAACTCTCACAGAGCATTAAAACGGGAGTGATTAGTGTCCTGAGCCTTGATGCTGGCTTCCTCTATCACTCTTCATCAAAATCCACATTTTTAAATAACAGTACACTGCTGGACCTAAATTCAATGGTTTCCCAGAGACCAATTTTTACTGTCAGATGTTAATAAACCAGTGTCAGCATAGCTGGATGATTTAGATGTGCTTGGATTGTGAGGATGTTAAGAGTGGTTCATCACCATTGTAAATTACAGCCGTTCACAGTAATGATCAATGTTTCTAGTCTGCTGATGTTCTGGAACATTTAAATTGCGTGGCTCTATAATTTTGTCTGTTTAAAAAAAAAAGGAGGAAATTAAGCTTCAAGTTTAATTAAACACTTTTAAAAGTTTTTTTTTTTTTAAATGGACTTCAGTATATAAAACTTATCCTGTGATTTCTTACTAGCCTTTCTCTCAGAAAAATAGATTGCACATTTCATTGGGATTTGACCTTAATTAATCCTGTACTTTGTGATCCACCCCCTTGCTGAAACAGTCTTATCAAAAGGAATGCAAGCTATGGGCTAAGATAACAATCGGTCATTAACTTCTGTGTGTGATGCTGGCTATGGTCCACCGGCATTGAATTCAAAACCTTTTGTACACAGTTATGTTCAGGGTTTAGCACTATATGACAGAGAAACAAAATAAACCATAGAGAGCAGCATCTTTGCCCAGTCTATATGGATTTGCCATGGAGCAGAGGACTCTGAAACATTCCTTAATATGGCTTGGTTTCTGGCATTCAGTACTGCTATGTCAATTCATGCTGGAGTTAGGTGATTATATCCAGGCAAGCCTAAGAGAATTCAGCAGAAAAACAGTCATTATTTTATGCCATTATTTAAATATTTAAATTAATAAAAATGCCATTACTTAAGACATAAATGATTTACAAATTTATTTTGTCACAGCATTTAAAAGGACCTGACTATTCTGTCCTTAAAGATACTATCTCAGAGCAATAGAATTTCCTTGTTTAAGCAATGGAAGTGCCTTATAGACAAAAATAAAGGCATTTGAATCAATAAATGTTTATTGATTGTTGATCTGAATTATATGTAGTCCAGATTATGTATGTATATGTGTATATATACATATACATGTATATTTAAAATAACTATCCATAAAGTCTATATTATCTCAAAGCCCATTCTGCATTGTAGCTATTTTTTTATGGTAGACATTCAGTACCTCAATCCTCCCTTCCCCCAACTAGGTTCTTAACTTCTGGTATCAGCAATATGCCAAGTGATGATTTCTTAGCAGTTGAGCAATTAACCAAAGAAACATACTGTGATACTTTCTTCAACACAGTGATAATGATCTTACATTTATATAGCACCTTTTTTTTTCCAGATTCTAAGTCTAATTTTATAAACTACACACATTATATAATAAATGGCTGTTTCAAACATTCAAGTATTGCTACTTGTGGGAGAACATATATGTGCAACCCGGTGTCAAGGATAAAAATGATGCTGGTATGTGTATCCCTTTGAAATTGTAGGCATTTGGGGAGATATAATATTAGCAACAATACTACAAATGATGATAATGATGATCATATTTTATTTCTTATATTCAATCACCTATTACCAGTGAGTTTTCTTTTACAATGTCTCTTCACTTGATCCCTTCTCTATTTCTATTGTTATTCACTTTGACCAGATTGCTTTTAGGATCTCTGCCCACTTAGTCACTGTGTATATCACAAATAAATATGCCTCAAACGCTGCTTTCATTGCATCATTCTCCTATTCAAGTATTATCAATGATTCCCTATTACAGCAATCCATGTTACTTTAGGAACTCAATGATATCCTCAGCTAACCAATGGGAAAATATATTCTTATTATATACATTATGCTTTATCCAGGTGATTACTACATTGTTTTTCTCACACAAGTACTTTGTCCTTTCTTGCTCCTGGACTTTAAGATCATAGAACAATATATCTGGAGCTGGAAGGGATTGTAAGTAGTATCTAATCTAGTTCCTTCAACTTTTAATAAGTGATGAATTGAATCTCTGAGGGGATATATGACTAGCCCAGAGTTACACAACTAGGAATCTAAAACCAGGTCTTCCTGACTCTGGGCATAGCTATCTTAACTTACAAAGCTTTAATTGAACAACTGAAAAAAAGTATTTATTAAGCATCAGTTATGTACAAGGTACTGTGTTAGGGACTGAGATTACAAAGACAAAAATGAAACCATTTGGGTTTTCAAGGAACTTCTATGTCATTGCTTTGCTAAATTTGTTTTTATTGTTATTGGTGATACAAATAAAATATGAAGAGAGAGAAAAGGAAGAAGAGAAGGAGAGAAAGGAAGGATGGAGAGAGGGAAGGAGAGAGACAAAAGGAGAGAAAGGTGCAGAGAAATAGAAAGAGACACATGTACACAGACAAATAGAGGAATAGGGGCAGAGACAGAGAAATAGAGATAATTGGGGGAATAAACAAAGACTATCTCAGATGTAGCACCTAATCTACTTTTAAGGATGTTATTGATTCTAGGAGGCATTAATGAAGTGGAAGGGAAAGGATAAGTACATTTCAAACCTGGGGGACAGTTTCTGCAAAGCCGTGGAGAGATGGGATAGAAGAAGGCAAAAGCTAGCAGAATATTTTGCCTGGAAAAGAAAGTGCACAATATAAAACAAATCTAGAAAGATAGGCGGGAATCAGATTATAGAAGTTTTTTTTTTTTAACTTAAAGATAGTATGGATGCAGTGAAGAAGTAGGAGTGTAACATGGTCTGACCATGTTTTTTAGGAGTATTGATTTGGCAGTTGTGAGGAATTTGTCACTTAACAAGCATTTATTAAGTGCACCAGGCTAAATGCTTATGAATATGAGAGGAAAAGGGGACTAGAAATAGAGAAACCAATTAGTAGGCTATTTTGATATTCCAGGCAAGAATTGTTAAACACCTGAACCAGGGAAGTGGTCATTTGAATGAGATGGGGTCAGGTGTGAGAAATGGTGTTATGGTAAAATGAGTAAGACTGCTTGTATATGGGTAGAGATCATGAAAAAAAAAGGAGTCAAGGATGATTCCAACTTTGTAAACTTGATAAATGTGAAAATTTTCACACTCTCAACAGAAATTGGAAGTGTGAAGGATGGGTGGGTTTGGGTGGTGGTGATATATAATGAAGTTTGATACACTTGGAAAGCTATAAAGAACAGGCAACTGGTGATTTTGGGACTGGTGTTCAGAAGACTGATAAGAGATAATATGTAATTTGGGGGTCATCTACATATAGATTACTGAACCCATGGAATCTGAGAGGGAAGGTAAGAGAACAGAAAGCCCAGAAGCAGACAGTGGTCCAGAGATTAATGATTATCTAACAGCAAAAGAGAAGAATCAAGAAAAAATTTAGGTACAATGATATGAAATACCAGGGGAAAGAAGTGTGGCCACAAAGGGGAAGGGAAGAACACTTAAAAGATGCAGAGACGTCAGATGTAATCAGGCTTCTCATATCCCTTAAACAGTTAGCTACAAGTGAATAGATCTAATTTTTATAATTTTCATTAGTTCCTCATGTGGTTTTGGTTGACAGATTTTTATCAGACATATCTACTTGGTTTCATTTATGTGATTCTCCTTAATTATAACAAAATATGCTACTAATAAATCTATTAAAGGTTTAGTTCAGTGTCATATTTGTGCAGATGATTATCAATTCTATAAAACCAGCTCCATCCTCCTAAACTCTAGGTTATCATGCTCAATTGCCTATGGGATACCCTACAATGTCTTGTCCCACAAATGTTTCAAATTGATGTCAAAAATGTCAAATGTCAAAAATTATTATTTTCAAAATTTGCTTTTGGAATGGGCCTTAAAAAGTTCCAATAAAAACTCATGAGAATTATAAAAATTATCTAAGATAATCTAAATATTTTAGCTATCTCAAGGATAGTTTAGAAGAGGCCATGGAGGGACATGGCCTTGCCTATTTTTCCAGCACTAAGGATTTAGGATCAATCTCAAACTCAGGGAATCCTGTCTAGAATGGAGTGAAACATTTACATGCATGCTTCACGGTCCTTGTTACACCAGATTGATGTCTTGACTTTTTCTCACCTTGTTTATCTCTTCTTAAAATTCATCAATACAGGGAATGACTTGTTGAGGGCAAAGGGAGAAGATATTGGTGAATAAAGGGATATCAAAACAAAATATAGCAATAAGATTGAGAAAACCCTAAATATGAACTGAGGCCTAATGAATTCCCAACACTATAACATTTCATTTTCATATAATTCTTCTTAGCTGGTGAAATTTTGAGACCTTTTTTTTTTCTTCTTCTTTTTTTTTTTTTTTTTGTAATTGTTAGATCTTTCTTAAATTCAATTGAAAACACTGAGATTTCTCCTTTGTAAAATTGTGTTTGGGAAGTTCAACATAACCATAACATTTTAAAGAAAATTACATTTATTAATAAGACAGGTTTTATTCATTTAAGAGGTGATAGAGTTCATGTGAACAAGTATAAAAGTGTCTAGGTAAACTGTCAAGTGGAGGGAAGGGAAATCACCATCTGGGCAGAGGAGAACAAGTAAAAATTGAAGAATTAGGAAGGATATATATTTTTTAACTAGGGGAATCAAAATCTAAGAGATTGAAATGAGTAGAAAGCCAGGTGCTATGATTCAGGCTTCAAAAGTGTGCTCTAGGGGCAGCTGGATAGAGCACCCGCCCTGAAATCAGGAGGATCTGAGTTCAAATCTGTTCTCAGACACTTGATACTTCCTAGCTATATGACCCTGGGCAAGTCACTTAATCCCAGTTGCCTCAGGGGGAAAAAAGTGTGCTCTATATTAGGAAGTCAGATTATAGAACCAGTGAATTTGGCTACTTATAAGATTTATTCTAAATCTCCAGAATCCATCTTTTTATTGTAGCTACTTCCATTTTCTGCCCAGTGCCAATTTCTTGATGCATTGATGATATGGTTTTGCTGAGTCTCTTGCTAATTTTCATTCAATTTTGCTTACCCTGCCCATGTTTTTATGATGGGGTGCATTCATTCATTTATTTCACAAATATTTATTGATCATGAGCACCTTTATACAATGTATGAATGGGATGACTCAGAATGATTTCAGGAGTCAACCAGAGATAGATTTGTAGAATTGAAAAGACCATCTAATGTAACCTATACTTGAAAAAAAAAACATCAGTACAATATACTCCCCAAATGATCATAAGATATTAGAATTTAGGTCTAGAAAAGTCCCTAAAGGTCATTTATTACAACTCTCTCAGTTTTAAAATTAAATTTTACTTATACATTTTTTCTTCCCATTTCCTTCTATCCCTAACTGAGAAAGCAAGAAAAACAAAATCTCTGTTCTAAATATGGATAGTCAATCAAAACAAATTCCTGAATTGCCCATGAGCCCTTTCCCACTCCACATTTAAATGTCTCAATTTGTATTCAATTCCATCACCTATTAAGAGATGGATAACACATTTCCTCCTGTGTTCTTGTGAGGCTGGTAATTATGTTGATTAGAGCTCCTATGTCTTTCAAACCTTGTCTTTACAATACTGCTATAATTGTATGAATTATATTCCTAATTTTCCTTACTTCAATCTGCATCAGTTCATATAAATCTTCCCATGTTTCTTTGAAACTATTCCCTTATATTATTTTAATAACACAATAGCATTTCATTACATACATATAACATAATTTGTACACTCATTCTTTAATCGATAGCTATCCTGTTTCCATTCCTTACTACCACAAAAAAGCAGCTAAAATATTTTTTGTACATAAGAGTACTTTTCTTCTTTCTTTGATCTCTTTAGGACATAGACCTAATTATGGTATGAATGGATCAAAGGGTATGCTCAGTTTAATAGCTTTATGGGCATAATTCCAAATTGCTTTCTAGAATGACTGGACCAATTCACAGCTCCACCAATAATACATTAATGTACCTGCTTTCCCACAGTCCATTTACCATTTGTCATTGCCAATATGATGGTTGTAAGGTAGAACCTCAGAATTCTTTGAAATTGTATTTCTCTAATTATTAGCAATTCAGAGCACTTTCTCCTATATTAACCCTAGTTTATCAGGTGAGGAAACTGAGGTCCCCAATTGTAACCAATATAACTCAAGTCTCATATAAGTAGTAGAACTCAGATTTGAATCTAATTTTTTTGATTCTCAAATCAGTGCTTTTTAGTAATATTAACCTGAAGGCCTTCCATTACCTACCTGAAGACTTCTAATAAGTTGGAAACAACTCCTTTCTAAAGCAGTCTTTTTAACAATTCTAAATATTAGAGAAGTGCAGTTAGGTAGCTCAATGGTTAGTGTTGGGCCTGAAGTCAGGAAATTGCTTCTTCTTGAGGTAAAATGTGGCTTCAGACACTTACTAGCTGTATCATCCTGGACAAGTCACTTAGCCTTGTTTGCCACAATTTACTCATCTGAAAAATGAGCTGGAGAAGAAAGTGGTAAACCATTCTAGTATTTTGCCAACAAAACCCCAAGTTGGGTCACAAAGGATTGAAATGACACACATGATTGAAATGACTGAAAAATGTTAAGAGTCCTCAGCCAGACATCAAGGCGAATGTAGTTTGTTACAACTTATACTCACTGCTCCTAATTCTCCCCTCTGGGATCAAGCTGAACAAATCTAATCCCATTTCTGCATAACAGTCAAATACTTGAAGGCAGCTGTCATGGCCCCCACTCTCTTAGTTTTCTTTTCTTCAGGCTAAACATGACTAGTTCCTTCAACCAACAGTGACATATTATGGACTCAAGTCCTTTCATCACTTTGCTTGTTTTCATTTAGACACTTCAGCTTTTCCCTACATTGTTATGCCCAGAAATGAGTCCATGTGTAGTTTGATCAGAGATGAAGTACAAAGGGATTAGAATTTTCTTGTTCCTCTATCATATGTACTCCACATTCCACTGCTATCAACTTATGAAAGCAGGATTGCCAAATATCCATATAGGTGTGAGGCAGATAATGCACCAGCATGTCAATGAATAAGACTCATTAGTATCACAAAGGAACAATTTCTTGTAACAAAAGAAAAGTTATTGTGCACAGTTAAAAAATACAGAGTGGTCAATATGCAACATTTTATATCTATAATCTCTACTTCTCCTAATATATATATATATATATATATATATATATATTTACTGTCATTATAGCTTTAACACTTCCTTGAATTTCTGTTTCCTACTTAGAGGAGTTCCATTGATGACTCAAAAGGAGAGTTAATGCATTCTTAATGGAACATATAATATCTGGGAAAATGTGAACTGTGACTTGGATTCAAGAAATCTAAAAACTGTTTTCCAGTGACAGAAACAAACAAACAAAAAGAAACACTCAAAGGTGCTCATGTAAATTTGAAAGTGGGTTTCTAAAAATCACATTTTGGGTCACAAATAAGCAAGTAGCTTGGTGTGGGAAGAGAAAACAGGAAAAATTTCCTCTACAAATATTATCAGTGAAAGATCTGTTGAAGGACAATAAGCAATGAGGTTGAAAAGAATAAAAATTTTTTAGGTAAAACTGGAGAACAGCTTGATGTGTCCAGTCAGTTCATTACGTGGTGACTGATTTGCCAGGATTGAGCCTCTCTTTACTTAGGTAAGCTTGTTCTTAAACAATAGATAGTTTATGATCAAGGCCCTGAAGTCTCTTTGGTTTGATAAAATCTGACAGAGTTCAGATTCATCTGTCATCACCAACAAGAATCGGAGTCATTTTTGTGTCATAATGTGGTTAAAAGTCGGGATTCTTTTGGACAATATATAAGTAATGCAGAGAGCCATGGAGAGATAGGTGCTAGGTATATGTTAAGTTGAAACATATTACCAAACACATGTATAACAAGAAGCATAAAATAATTATCCAGGAAAAAAATTATCCATCATGAAATATATGTTTTGAGGAGGAGGAAAGGAGTAATGATAGCCACAAAATAAATGTCTATTATTCCCACTGTGACTTTTGGCACTTAATATACTTGGGCCTTCATTTCCTCATGTGTATAAAAAGAGTAGAACAATATGGCTTTGAAAGTCTCTTTTGCACCTTGTTTGAGCTCTTATGACCTTATGAAAAAGGAAGAGAATGAAGAGGAAGGTCACACATAATGATCTGAGTCAAGGACAAGAATTTCACAGGCTAGCAAGGAAGAGATAATCTGGTGGAAAGAACGCCCACATTGATGAGATCACAAATTCACTGAAATGCTGATGGGTAAAGATTGTACATTTGCCCCGAATTTATTTCAGTTCAATAAATAGTTACAAAGCACATAGGAAATTAGTGTACTCTATGATACCTATAGTAGAAGAGACACAACGATCATATTTGACCCAGCAATAAGTCAACTTGCTGCTGTCTCCCTTCTAGGAAGTTTTGCTTTGAGATGCATAGTCTGGAAACCAGTTAATAAATAATAAGGACTGGGACATAGGAATTGGACAAAGTTATTCTTCCTTTCCTACTTGGGAGAAAGTGATATAGCAACTTGTTAGTCACCAAAGAAAGACCTGTTACAGCAGAAAAAATAACATTTCTTATTTACCACCAGTATCACAGTGGATGGGAATAATGAACTTGACTTCAGGAAGGCATGAGCTCAAACCCAGCCTGACAGTTATCACACTGGGGAGGAGCCAGCCACCCCTCTGGTGTGGAAAATCTGTGTAAAAGTTTTTGTCTTCCATACCAGAGAAGAAGTTCAGATTATTATTATATTAAGAGATAAAATATGTTGATATTATACAATGATATATATGTATATATATATATTTACATATTTATATACACATACACACATATATGTGCATTTTCGGGTTTCTAAACTTTTTCTGTGCCATCTGTGGCTTCTACAAAACTTCCCCCAAATACCCATTTAACTTCTTATGCTGATCTGAGATATAACAAAACTGCATTGGGGAAAACTGCAATGCAGAAAGGATAACTGTACTAGCTTTGTGACTTTGTGACTATGAACAAGTCACTCAGCCTCTGCCTGCCTCAGTTTTCTCAGCTGTAAATGGGGAAAATAATAGCACCCACTCATGAGGATTGTTTTTAGGTAATAACAAATGAGATAATATTTGTAAAGTACTCTGCAAATCTTAAAGCACTATACAAATGCTACTTATTATTATTATCAAAATTATAGTATTCTTTCTTATTCTCCTGTCTCTCTGCTACATAAGTTAATCACAACTTTCCTGCATTTTTGTTTAATTATGTTCCACCATAATTTAATTACTACCAGTGGACAGATAGAAAGCTTACTTACTATTCATTCGATCACTTACATATAAGGGAAAAAAAAAACTGAATTTCTTAGCATGCATAATATGGAGGTTGGCTGTAATTACTACATAAAGCTGAAATTGCAACCTCTCTAAGAAAGAGAGAAAAGGCTATAAATTAGAAGCATATTATGATTCAGTTCTGAACAAAAGTGAATCTAGTTTTATAACAATATGAAGCTGTAGTTCTATAACATCACAAAGCTAAATGTTTTCATGAGTTTAAAAGCTTGTTATTTTCAGAATAGGAGCTATGACAACTATGGAATAAGCTGCATTTGAGAATTTAATAGGCAACTCTTTTAGAGTCCACTTCAGTGAGGATAGTGGCATAGAATATAAATTGGGAATAATGTTGGTTTTCAAATCGGGATTTTAAAATTCAAAATGTAATACACTGGTTAAGCAGCAAACATAATTAAGCACAATATAAAATAAAAAACACACTCCCCTCGTGTACCAAGTCTTTTAGCTAAGTCTACAAATTTATATTAAGTTTCATAGAAATCTCTGAAGAATTGAAAATTTCCTATTGAGCATCTTCTTTCTATGATTCCCCTCCTTAAATAATAAGGGATTACAATTAACTTTAACATATATTTCAGAAGTCAATGGCAATATATATATATATATATATACATATATATATATATATCCAATGATCATGGTAGACAAAATATACTTAGGTGTGACTAGTAAACAGAAGCACCATTTATATTTAAATGTGTAAATCTTTCCCCTACTCAGCAGAACAGGTGGTGCATGTGTGGTGTATAGCAAACAGAAATTCTTTTGGCTGCCACTATGTGAGAGTGTGGATTCCAAATATGGACACTGTCATTCCTTCTTTATTTTGACTACCGCCTGAACCGCAAGTCTTAATGCCAGCTGACAACTACACGATACTCACCCGCTAAGTGTCAGCCTCTGTCAACATGTCACACCTAAAACTAGAAAGTTGAATAATTCAGTCTTGTACACTTATTCTAAGTCTCCCATTTTGAGCACTTTTGATTATACCACTGGGAGAAAAAAATCCACTTTTTTCCCTCTCTTTGCAAATCCAAATTCAGGATAGTACCAGAGGTAAATGAAACCATTAAAAACAAGCAAGTTTTCTATTAAGTAAATTTTGAATGCCATAAGTAAAACACAGACTTTTAATGACATTTTTAAGAGCAAAAGATAGAGCAAAGACATTTAAATGAAATGTCTGTAAATTATAAATAAATATGAAGGGAATGTTGCCCAAACTCATTTTTTTGCCATTTAATCAAGGAATACATTTTCTTGTACAATTTAGCAAATATTCCCCCCCTTGAAAATTCAGGAAAAAAAATTGCACTGACTGCACTATATAATACTTGAAAACAAAACAATAATTGAAGATAAGCATAATTTGTCTTTAAATCGCATATTAGTCTTTCATATATAAGGATGAAAACTATTACAGGACAAGCTTCTAATAGTTATTGTAAAGCATTAAACTTATCAAGACTGTTCTATTAAGAAGATGATGGACAGAGTGCATCTGCTTGTCTAATGAAGAAATAAATCCTTTTTTGTACTTACTTCATTGGAGAAATTGTTCACAAACGGTTACCCTTATGTACGCATCCCATGTAATGCTGACAAGTTCAATTTCAACTTGGGTTAATGGACACATAAATGCTGTTTACACAAGTTACAGTTGCTTGGAGGCAGCAATAATTTCTATTTTTTTTTTCCCTGTGTTTTGCATTGCTAGATAGGTTTATTCTAACTTGCTGTTTAAGGGATTGCTTTCCCCTTTAGACTGGTGGGTAAATCTAATTAACATTAATGAGAGTTCTGAGCACATATTGACAGGATAATAGACCTTTCAGGATGGTTCCTCCCCTCTTACACTACCACTCCCCTCTTGCATACTAGTTGATTATTTCATTAGGCAGCAGTATAAACTGCTGGGAGAACACACACTTTGTGGAAATTAAACGGAAAAGCTGCATTTGTCCACATTTTTACATACATTAGATTACCCTTCCCCCACTCCACTTCCTTCAAGAAATCACACTCACTGGGGAGTCTAATTCTCCTTAGATTAGAACCTTAAAAAGGATATTTTCCCAATCTTCCTTGAATTAAATGCCCTTTCCTACCCCATCTTGAATTGTGCAGAACTTCATTTCAATTTAGTGTAAATAAGACTCTAGGGAATCAGTGAAAATTGTTGTAAAACCTAGGTTACTTTGTGAAGCTTGTTGCCCTTATGTTGGATTTGATTGGCTGAATCAGGAAGACTGATTCAGTAAATAGTCATTGAGTTAATGCAGACATTTGTTCATTAGAAACAAAATATGAACTTTTTATTGATTTTCATATTTTCAGCAAAGCCATCTGCTGATCAGCTATATGCCTAAATATAGTTATTAAAGATTATAATCAAATTTTACCTGAATTTAACTTCCCTTGCTTCTTTAATTCCATAAAAATAATCTTTATATTTTTATAGGCATATTTACATTTTATTTCACATATTTATATGTCAAGTTGTATAATTCAGTTTTCACATTTTCTCTTTGACAGTAAACTATACTCCAA
>JAJPUD010016273.1:0-34612 GCA_023553655.1 Myrmecobius fasciatus | reverse complement strand
TGCCAGAACACCTGTCCCCAATCAGGGCAGAGTGTCCCGAGTGCCTCAGATAAACTCCAGGTGTTTGGAATTTGGAGTTTGGAGTTTGGAATTTCTTCCACGATGAGCCGAGCTGAGTCCCACCCTCACTTCCGGCCTGCACAGTTGTAGTCTATTTATCTCTCTGTCCGAGTCCGACTAACCTGATATGAAGTTCTCCAGAGAACCGTGCCCAAATATTTCTGAGTTCGTTGACTTGAAGATCAGTTCAGAGGCTTATTTTATTGTTGATTTGAGAGAAGATCGGAGGAGAGGCAGAAAGTCACCTTTTCATTCCGCCATCTTGGCTCCGCCCCGACCGAAGTAGTGGAGTTCTATGAGAACAAAAAAAGAGGACACCAACTGTAAGACACACACTGAGTCTCTAAAGTATTATAATTAATTTTATTAAATCAATTATTACTATTTTTCTGTCTTGGTTCTTCTTTAAAATGATTTATCCTTATTTTGATGGTTGGCAAGGGCCAGGAAAACCAGAGAATTTTAGGTGGAAGAGATCACAGCAACCATTTCATCCAACCCACATACCTTTCCTCCACCTCCTATAGCACAGGGGATACAGATAAGGGGTTATTCAGCCTCCTTCAATGAGGAGAAACTCACTAAATCTCAAGCAGCCTATTCTGCTTCTGAATGTCTCATCATTAGGAAACTTTTCCTCACAGAGAGACAATTCTGCTTCTTTTCAGTTTCTACTTACTGCTCCTGATTCTTCACTCTGAAGTCAAACACAACAAGCCTAATCTCTCTTCCATATGATAGCCTTCCAAGTATTTGCAGACAGCTATCATGTCCACCTTTACCCATGTCCCTACTCTCTAGTCGTCTTTTCTCCAGACTAAATATCATCCCCAATCCCCCAGTTCCTCCAACCAATTAATGTTCATGACATGCACTAGAAGTCCTTCCCTATCCAACTTACTCTTTTGGATGTTCTCCAGCTTATTGATATATTTCCTAAGTGACACTCAGAAAGAATAAAATATTTCAGAAGTGGTCCGCCCAGGGCAAAATACAACAGGATTTTCATCTCCTTACTCTTAGAAGCAAACTTTTCTTCATTTAACCCAAGATGTTTTTTAGTACACTTATTCATATTGGTTGACAATCCACCAAAACCAAAATTTTCAGACAAACTTCCAAGAATATTTTATGTATTATTGAACTTGGATTTCTTCTCATTGCATTGATCAGTTTAAGTCTTCTAAAGTTGATTTTCTTCACTATCTATAATGCTAACACTTGTTTTTTATATATTATTGATCACATAAATAAAAGGTCTGTTTCTACATTTTAGTGGATATTTTTAAGTAGAAATGAGTGCTATATTTTGTCATTTTTTCTGTATTAGTTGATATAATTATTTTATTTTCATTGGTTTTGTTAGTAATATTTTTTATTATTCTTAGTTTTCCTAATATTTAACCAACTTTGCATTTCTAATATAAAACCAAACTGATTACAGCATATGATCTTTTTAATATATTGCTATAGTATCCCAGTTTCTATTTCTATACAATATTTTTATGTTAAATTCATTATGTGCACTATTGGTAGAGTTGTGAAATGATCTTACCATTCTGGAGAGCAGTTTGGAACTATGCCCAAAGGACTATAAAACTATGGATCTTGGATCTAGCAATACCTCTACTAGGTCTGTATCCCAAAGAGATCATAAAACTATCTTTACATGTAATTGGAAAAAAATAAAATACTATTCAGTGGAAAAAATTCATTAGGGATATTGGTCTATAATTTTGTTTCTATTTCATCTTTCCTTTATAAATCCATTTTTGTATCATAGAAAGAATTGGATAGGAACTTTTTTCCCCCCTGAACAGTTAATAAATTAGAATTTATTGTTCTTTGAATGATGGAATTGCCTTAAAAATCAATCTGGTCCTGGCATTTTCTCCTTTGGCAGTTAAATTATAGATTGCTGAATACTTTTTTCTGATATTGAGTTATTTAAATTCTCTATTTCTTCTTCTATTAATTTGGATATTAAAAAAATACTGATCCATTTCATTTAAATGATCAGTGATCAGTTCCATTGGCATAGAACTGAAGAAAAGAATTTTTAAATACTTTGTTTTATTTCCTCTTCTTGTGAATGCTTTTTTTTTTGATACTTTCACCTTTAAAATTTTTTTTTTAAATTTTAGTGGTATTCTATTTTTCCAAATATATGAAAAGATAGTTTTCAATATTCACCTTTGCAAAACTTTGTATTCTAATTTTTTTTCCCTCTCCTTCCTCCTCCCTTCTCTCCAAGACAGTAAGCAATCCGATATAGGTTAAACATATGCAATATTTCTAAACTTATTTCCATATTCAGCATGGTATGCAAAAAAATAATCAGATCAAAAGGGAAAAAAAAACAAAGCAAACAATATCAAGTTGAAAATACTATCTATGCTTTGATCTACATCCAGTCCCCATAGTCCTTTCTCTAGATGCAGATGGTTCTCTTCATCACAAGTCTATTGGATTTGCCTTGAACTACCTCATTGTTGAAAAGAACCAAGTCCATCACAGTTGATCATTACATAATTTTTTTGTTGCTCTGTATAATGTTCTCTTGGTTCTGTTCACTTTCACTAAGCATCTGTTCATGTAAGTCTTTTCAGTTTTTTCTCAAATAAGCTTGCTCATTTCTTATAGAACAATAATATTCTTTTTACATTCATATACCATAACTTATTCAGCCATTCCCCAACTGATGGCCATCCACACAATTTCCAGTTCCTTGCTACTATAAAAAGAGCTCCTAAAACATTTTTGCACATGTGGATCCTTTTCCCTCTTTTGTGATCTCTTTGGGATACAGACCCAGTAGAGACACTGCTGGATCAAAGGGTATGCATAGTTTTGTAGCCCTTTTGGCATAATTCCAAATTGTTTTCCAGAATGGTTGAATCATTTTATAATTCTACCAACAATGAATTATGTCCTCATTTTCCCACACCCCCTCCAACATTCCTCATTTTCTTTTCCTGTCATCTTAGCCAATCTGAAAAGTGACTTTTACCTTCTTTCAAAAATTCAAAATAACTTAGTATATTGATTTTATTAGTTTTTTTTAAACCAAACAGCTGTCTCCTATTCTTTTTTAGGTCAATATATTTTTTTTTGTCCTTGAATTTTTCTAAACTTTTCTTTGATTTTCAGAATTTCTGTTTTGGTGTTTAACTATGTTATTGATTTGTTGCTTTTCTAGTTTTTTTTTTTTTAATTTCATGCCCAAATCATCTATATGTTCTTTCTTTTGTTGATAAAAATACTTAGTGATATAAAGTTTCCCCCTCAAGACTACTTTGATTGAATAGATAAAATTATCTATTTGCTCTTGATCTGTCTTTTGACTCACCAATTCTTTAGGACAGTTATTTGGTCTCCAATTATGTTTTCATTCTTTCTTTAAAGGCCCTTTGTTGCTTATAATTTTATTGTTTTATGATCAGTAAAGGATGCAGTTTTGAGAATTTATAAGGCTGCTCTAGCACATGGCCAATTTTGAGAAATAAGCTTCCTTTATCTCTTCATAATTATTCATATATTTTGTTTTTCTAAAATTCTAATTTTTTCTTTTTATCTTTTTGTTAATCTGTCTACGACTGAGAAGAGTATGTTGAAATCCCCAAATATTCTAGTTTTTGCATCTACTTCTTCCCATAGTTCAATTAACTTTTCTTTTAAGAACTGCCATTTTACCTGTACATTACATATATATTAAGTATTGGTATGATTTCATTTGAATAATGAATTATAATAGTATAATGAATTCAGCTATGTATCATTAAGATGTGTTTCTTTATAAGCAATGTATTATTGGATTCTGCTTCCTAATACCTCTTCCATTTTGTGGCTGAGCTCAGGCTCATGTTCTTGTTCATGATTATGACTGCTAATTGCAGTTTTTCTCCATCATGTTCCTTTATACTGTTTCCTCTCTTTGATCCCCTTTACAAAGAAGGAAATGGGGAAGCAGAAGGAATGTCGTGAACATCAGTCATCTATAACTAAAGCAAGCTGTTTCGATTTGCCTTCCCTTCTCTCTTCCCTTTGTATAGGGACAAGGTTGTTGTTTCTTTTCTTAATCTCCCCTCCTTTACAATCTCCCGAAGTTGAAGCTTATTTAGCTTGTGACTATTTTTTCTTGTTGACTCTACCTTATGTCTTAAGTCCCTCCCTTCTCTTTCCCTATCCCAACTTGATATAATCAATCAACATTTATTAAGGGCCTAACCTAGTATATGCCAGGCAATGTACAAGTCAATTGGGAATAAAAGTACAATGAATGAAATAATCCCTAACTCGATGATCTTATATTCAAATAGGGGGAAATTTTACCACCATGCTGCTAATTTAAATCTTGACTGACACTATCTCTCTTAGTGAACTCTGACTGGTGGGCTGGAGAGTAGGGTCCCAAATATCTCCCAATGCTTACCTTTATAGAGGGTAGAAACTAGAGTCTGCTCACTACATCTTATAAGCACTGCTTTGCCTGATTTCAACTCCAAAGAATAGCAGGCCTGAGGTGCCTCCTGTTGTCCCTGATACCGGCTTTCTTGCCTCCTTTTGTGTATTGTATTCCCCTTTATTAAGTGTATCACCTGTACTTAGCACTGTGCCTGGCACATACTAGGTGCTTAATAAATAAATGTTTACTGCCTAAGATGAGAAGACAATTCTATGTTGCGGCTGTCTTTTAAGAGCTCACCTTGTATGAGCCCTTTGATCTCAGAGGTGAGATGAATGAGGCAGGGGAACTCATAGGATGTGAAACGAGCTCCAGTTTATTATGGCGCACAGCCTTGTTGATATACAGTTTTCAAAACTGATCAGTGTGTGAACAGTAGGTAATCCCCAATCACCATTCAGAGAAATAGCTCGTGGGCATTGTGTATACATAGTATCTGCCAATGAGAGGAAAGCCGACACAGCCACATCAGCAACCCACTCCCAGGCAAGAAGCCCTGTCAAGGAATCCCTGCTCAAGAGCAACTAGCTGTGACCCTCAGGCTCTATCCATTCCCATGCCATGCACCAGTGCTCCTTGATCAAAAAGGGTGTTTCTGCAACGCGGCAGAAAGCTTATTGTGCACTACAGGTCAAAGTGGCCTCTGTACTCCCTCTCAGCAGGGTCCCATACCCTAGCAATTCCCCCTTTTTATCTTTTTTTAGATAAAAAGTCTCTTGAATTGCAACCTCTGAAAAGATGGTGGAGAAAGATCTATAAAGACATCCTAATATTACAGGCAACAACAAAGCAATAACATCACAATACACAGGGCAATCCATGATTCTAATTTTAACAGCCATGAAGAGGTATTGTCAAACCAATGTTTGATTGTTTTCAACAATTTCATCTGGATTCAGATTTTTATGAAAAGCTTTCTCTATGTCAGATGCTAGTTTATATAAACTTTCTATGTCACCTTCAATTGTGTTATTGAGAAATAAACCATTCAAAGGACTCTTGATACTGTCCCAGTCATAATCTTGTCCTGTATGATTATACAGCAAAAGGGTTACATAAACCTTTGTATATCTCTAGTCACATTGTATTGAGTCGAGTTTCAATAACTCTACTTCTGCTCCTATTTCCAATGATGTTTCTCTTAAATATTTTATCATCTGATACAATTGTTCATCTATCTTAGCTTGTTGAGCAAAACCTGCTAAGACATTCCTAGCTAGTTCCTCTATATATCTAGCTTGTACTGTACTGTTTTGTACATTAGATACGGACATTGCAAGAGAGACTGATGAAGCTATAAGTGAAATTTACATAGTGGTCCCTAATATGACACAGCTGATACATCTCTTTTTTTCTAAAGGGACTAAGGTCTGTTTCCTTCTTTTCTATTATGATACTGAACATAGGATCAGTCTTAGTATGATACCATTTCTCACTTTTAAAAATTTTTTTTTAATTTTTTTTATTAAAGCTTTTTATTTGTGTAACATATGTATGGGTAGTTCCCCAGCATTGATCTTTACAAAGCTTTCCATTACAAATTTTACCCCCAGTCCCCTCCCCTCTCCTGGTTGGCAGGAAGTCCACTACATGTTAATAATGTTGAAATACTTGACAAGTTGTGCAAGAAAAATCCTATCTACAAGAAAAAAAAAAAGAAAATCAGAGAAAGGAAAAACAATGCAAGCAAATATCAATAGAGATCATGAAAATGTTTCATTGTGGCCCATATTTCATATCCCTCTCTCTGGGAGTATATGGTTTTCTTCAGTGAACAATTGGAACTGGTTTGAGACAATTCTTTGTTGCAGAGAGCCATGTCCATCAGAATTGATCATCATATAGTATTGTTGTTGCTGTGTATGATGATCTTCTGTTTCTGCTCATTTTGCTCAGCATCAGTTCATGCAAGTCTCTCCAGGCCTCTCTGAAATCGTCCTGCTGGTCGTTTCTATTTTTTTATATTATTTTATTTTTATATAAAGCTTTTTATTTACAAAACATATGAGTGACCTTTCAACATTGACCTTTGCAAAAACTTTTTTTTCCCAAGCTTTTCCCCTCCTTCCCCCCACCCCTCACCCCTAGATGACAGGTAATCTAATACATGCTAAATAGGATAAATTATATGACAAATACAATACTTGTATACATATCTATACAGTTATCTTACTGAACAAGAAACATCAGACCTAGAAAGAGAAGAAGAAAAAAACAACCTAAGAAGGAAAACAAAATGCATGGAAATATTCACAGAAAGCGTTAAAATGCTGTGTTGTGGTTCACTCTCAGTTCCCACAGGCCTCTGTCTGGATGTATATGACTATCTTCATCGCAGAACAACTGGTTTGAATCACATCATTGTTGAAAAGAACCATGTCCATCAAAATTGATCATCATATAGTCTTGTTGCTGTGTATAATGTTCTCCTGGTTCTGCTGATTTCACTCAGCATCAGTTCATGCAAGTCTCTCCAGGCCTCTCTGAAATCCTCCTGTTGGTCATTTCTTACAGAACAATAATATTCCATAACATTCATATACCATAATTTATTCAGCCATTCTCCAATTGATGGGCATCTTTTCAATTTCCAGTTTCTTGCCACTACAAAAAGGGCTGCCTCAAACATTTTTGCACATGTGGGTCCCTTTCCCTCCTTTAAAATCTCTTTGGGATATAGGCCCAGTAGAAACACTGCTGCGTCAAAGGGTATGCACTGTTTGATAACTTTTTGAGCATAGCTCCAAATTGCTCTCCAGAATGGTTGGATCCGTTCACAGTTCCACCAACAATATATCAGTGTCCCAGTTTTCCCACATCCCCTCCAACAGTAATCATTATTATTTCCTGTCATTTTAGCCAATCTGACAGGTGTGTAGTGGTATCTCAGAGTTGTCTTAATTTGCATTTCTCTGATCAATAGTGACTTGGAGCACCTTTTCATGTGACCGGAAATAGTTTCAATTTCTTCGTCTGAAAATTGTCTGTTCATATCTTTTGACCATTTATCCATTGGAGAATGGCTTGAATTCTTATATATTTGAGTCAATTCTCGATATATTTTAGAAATGAGGCCTTTCTCAGAACCTTTGGATGTAAAAAATATTTTCCCAGTTTACTGCTACCCTTCTAATCTTGTCTGCATTCATTTTGTTTGTACAAAAACTTTTTAACTTGATATAGTCAAACTTATCTATTTTGTGATTAATGATGACTTCTAGTTCTTCTTTGGTCACAAATTCCTTCTCCCTCCACAGGTCTGAGAGGTAAACCATCCTACATTGTTCTAATTTGTTTATAATATCATTCTTTATGCCTAGATCATGAATCCATTTTGACCTTATCTTGGTATATGGTGTTAGGTGTGGGTCAATGCCTAATTCCTTCCATACTAGTTTCCAATTATCCCAGCAATTTTTGTCAAATAGTGAGTTTTTATCCCCAAAACTGGGGTCTTTGGGTTTATCAAACACTAGATTACTATTGTCATTGAGTATTTTGTCCTGTGAACCTAACCTATTCCACTGATCCACTACTCTATTTCTTATCCAGTACCAAATGGTTTTGGTGACCACTGCTTTATAATATAGTTTTAGATCTGGTGCAGCTAGGCCACCCTCATTTGCATTTTTTTTCATTAATTCCCTTGAAATTCTTGACCTTTTGTTTTTCCAGATGAATTTTGTTGTTATTTTTTCTAGTTCAGTTAAATAATCTCTTTGGAGTTTGATTGGTATAGCACTAAATAGATAGATTAGTTTAGGTAGTATTGCCATCTTTATTATATTCGCTTGACCTATCCAAAAGCACTTGATGTTTTTCCAATTGTTTAGATCTGACTTTATTTGTGTGGAGAGTGTTTTGTAGTTTTGCTCATATAGATCCTGACTTTCCCTTGGCAGATATATTCCCAGATATTTTATACTATCGGTAGTTATTTTGAATGGAATTTCTCTTTGTATCTCTTGCTGTTGCATTTTGTTGGTGATGTATAAAAATGCTGATGATTTATGTGGATTTATTTTGTATCCTGCAACTTTGCTAAAGTTGTGGATTAATTCTAATAGTTTTTTAGCTGATTCTCTAGGGTTCTCTAAGTAGACCATCATATCATCTGCAAAGAGTGATAATTTGGTTTCCTCATGACCTACTCTAATTCCTTTAATCTCTTTTTCTTGTCTTATTGCCAAGGCTAGCATTTCTAATACAATATTGAACAGTAATGGTGATAGTGGGCAACCTTGTTTCACCCCTGATCTTATTGGGAATGGTTCCAGTTTATCACCATTACATATGATGCTAGCTGATGGTTTTAAATAGATGCTACCGACTATTTTAAGGAAAAGTCCATTAATTCCTATACTCTCTAATGTTTTTAATAGGAATGGATGTTGGATTTTATCAAATGCTTTTTCTGCATCTATTGAGATTATCATATGTTTTTTGTTAATTTGGTTATTAATATAGTCAATTATGTTAATAGTTTTCCTAATATTGAACCATCCCTGCATTCCTGGTACAAATCCTACTTGGTCATGGTGTATTATTCTGGGAATGATTTTCTGTAATCTCTTTGCTAATATTTTATTTAAGATTTTTGCATCAATATTCATTAAGGAGATTGGTCTATAATTTTCTTTCTCTGTTTTTGTTTTACCTGGTTTAGGTATCAGTACCATGTCTGTATCATAAAAGGAGTTTGGTAGGAGTCCTTCATTCCCTATTATTTCGAATAGTTTATATAATATGGGAGTTAATTGTTCTTTAAATGTTTGGTAGAATTCACATGTAAATCCATCTGGTCCTGGGGATTTTTTCTTAGGGAGATGATTAATGACTTGTTCTATTTCTTTTTCTAAAATGGGACTATTTAAGTAATTTATTTCCTCTTCTGTTAATCTGGGCAATCTATATTTTTGTAGATATTCCTCCATTTTACTTGGGTTATCAAATTTATTGGCATAAAGTTGGGCAAAGTAACTCCTGATTATTGCTCTAATTTCCTCTTCATTGGTGGAAAATTCTCCCTTTTCATTTTTGAGACTAACAATTTGATTTTCCTCTTTCCTTTTTCTAATTAAATTAACTAGAGGTTTATCTATTTTGTTGGTTTTTTCATAAAACCAACTTTTAGTTTTATTTATTAATTCAATAGTTTTTTTTACTTTCAATTTTACTAATCTCTCCTTTTATTTTTAGGATTTCAAGTTTGGTATTTGATTGGGGGTTTTTAATTTGTTCTTTCTCTAGCTTTTTTAGTTGCAAGCCCAATTCATTGATTTTCTCTTTCTCTATTTTATGCAAATAAGCATCTAGAGATATAAAATTTCCCCTTATTACCACTTTGGCTGTGTCCCACAAATTTTGGTATGTTGTCTCATTATTGTCATTCTCTTGGATGAAGCTAGTAATTGTGCCTGTAATTTGCTGTTTCACCCATTCATTCTTTAGGATAAAATTATTTAGTTTCCAATTGCTTTTTGGTCTATTTTCTCCTGGCCTTATATTGCATGTGATTTTTATTCCGTCATGATCTGAAAAAAATGCATTCATCATTTCTGCCTTCGTGCATTTGATTTTGAGGTTTTTGTGTCCTAACACATGGTCAATTTTTGTATAAGTTCCATGGACTGCGGAGAAAAAAGTAAACTCCTTTCTGTCTCCATTGAATTTCCTCCAAAGATCTATCATACCTAACTTTTCTAACATTTTGTTTACCTCCTTAACTTCTTTCTTATTTATTTTGTGGTTTGATTTATCAAGTTCTGAGAGAGGGAGGTTGAGATCCCCCACTATTATAGTTTTGCTGTCTATTTCTTCTTGCATCTCTCTGAACTTTTCCTCTAGGAATTTCCATGCTATACCACTTGGTGCAATATGTTTAGTATTGATATTGCTTCATCATCTATGGTACCCTTTGGGAAGATATAATTTCCTTCTTTGTCTCTTTTAATGTCTCTTTGCTTTTACTTGGTCTGAGATCAGGATTGCTACCCCTGCTTTTTTTTGTTCACCTGAAGCATAATAGATTCTGCTCCAGCCTTTTACCTTCACCCTGTATGTATCTCTATGTTTTAGATGTGTTTCTTGTATACAACATATTGTAGGATTCTGGTTTTTAATCCAATCTGCTATCTGCTTCTGCTTTAAGGAAGAGTTCATTCCATTCACATTCACAGTTAAAATAACTAATTCTGTATTTCCTGCCATCTTATTTACCCTAGCTTATGCTTTTCTCTTTCTTATCCCCTTTCCCTCCTCCCTACTATTTTGCTTTTGAAAACCACTTCCCTCAAACAATCCTTCCCCTTTAGAGCCCCACCCACCCCATTTTCCCCCCCTTTCCCTCCTATTTCCTTATAAGTCCATCTATTATTCCCTCTGATCCAAATGTGATGAGATGGAGATTAACCTAATTCTCAATCCCCTCCCTTTTCTCCCCTCAATCATAATAGGTTTTCTTTGCCTCTACATGTCATGTAATTTCCCTTATTTTACCTCCTTTTCCTCTTCTTCCAGTGTTATCCCTTTTCTACCTCTAATTTCTTTTTCAGTTTATCATATCATAATAATCATAAAATCACAATAAACATATCATAATAATCATAAAATCACAGTAATCATATCATAATAATCATAAAATCACAGTAATCATATCAATCATAATGTAATAATAGATTCATAAAATCAACCCTCATTCTATAAGTATCTATAACATAAATATAGTTCTCAAGAGTTTTTTTTTTCTTGTTACCTTTTTATGTTTCTCTTGTGTTCTGTGTTTGTAGATCACATTTTTTGTTCAGTTCTGGTTTTTTCAGTAGAAATAGGTGAAATTCTCCTATATCATTGAATGACCATCTTTTTCCCTGGAAGATAATGCTCATTCTAGCTGGGTAACTTATTCTTGGCTGTAATCCAAGTTCCTTTGCCCTTCGGAATATCTGATTCCCTGCTGGTTGTTTCTTACAGAGCAATAATATTCCATAACATTCATATACCATAATTTATTCAGCCACTCTCCAATCATTTCTCACTTTTTACAGAAAGCTTTGATACATGAGTAATAACAAATACAGTCTGATTTTCAATTTCATTGTCTAAATAATCACTAACAGTACAATTCCAACTAGTAACATTGTAAAAATCTAATGTTTCTTTGGTAACAGTTACAGAGTCTCCCCACATGAATGCATATTTCCCTCCCAGACAGGCTTAAGTGTAGAACTGGTATTCAATTCTCGCGCCATTTGTCCAAAAACCAGGACGCAAGATGTTTTCCCATGTGCCAAACTGCTGACCCAATTCTTGAGTGACAAGAATGTGTCCCATGGAGGCTTGTGCTTTATAAGGGGCCAACCTGACGATCCCTTTATGTAGAAACACCACTATAACCCTCCTGCGCACATGAGGGTGTCTCTATGACAGGCATCCCCTGCATGCCCAGCATGTGTGTCACATGATACCCCACCCCCCCCATGAGACAGTGCTAGGCCATGGTGGGTCCATAGCCCACCTTTTGGCCTCTGTTGCCAATCCTGATTGTATGTAACACAAATCCATATATATATGTATATGTTGTATATATATATGTATATATATATGTGTGTGTATATATATATATATATATATAAACATTTTGTTAGTGGTGTTGGAGGCACATCTTCTTCTGGATGGCTGCTGCTTCTTTCTTTTCTTCTGTTGCTTTTTGAACAACCCTGACATGTCTGGTGGGAATCCACTGCTGAAGGTTTGCTCCTGTGGAGATACAAGCATATCCTGGCCCCCACATTAGAATTGTAGAGGGTCCCTCCTGTCCTTCAGGACCCCTTTTCATTAGCATGGTTTTATTATTAGGGAGCCTTCTTAACGAAGATGAGGTGTTGTCTTTTAGTGATTCTCTATGTTTAACAAAGAGTATTTCATAGCTGAACTTAAATCATTTGAATCAGTTTTTTGTAATTTATTATGTACTCTGCTTTATCTATATCTTTCTGAATGACCCTACTTTCATCTCCCTCTTTTTGTTTTTTGATGAACCTCTTACAGGGGAGTTCCATGGGCTGTTTGTTTCCTAATTCTGTCCTGTACTAATTGATGTAAAGTGGCTGGTGGGTTTTTTTGTTGTTGTTGTTTTGTTTTTTGTTTTTTTGGTCAGGGGCCATTGCTCCACTCATACCGGCGTTTCAGTAGTGCAAGTCATTTTTGGAGCGATGGAAGCCACAGCAGCAATGACCCTTCCTAAAATTCTGTGGTTATTTTCATCCCTAATTGGTGTAAAATATCTCTAACCCATAAGTTAATATGTAAGCCATCTATTACTAAGAGGGAAATGGTTTCTGTCTTTCCATCTTTTTGCCAATTTACCAGTTCAGCAGACATCGAAGTCTCCTTACTGCCTGTTACTCCTGGCACTAAATTGCTAAAAGTATAAGTTCATGTTTGTTCCTGGGGCAACCTGAGTGGCAGTCAACCAAGTCTGTTCTAAAAATTCTGTCATCTAGATTTCACTCTTAGGCTTTACATTAGAAGAACCTTTGAAAGGCTGTAGGTCCCAATAGACACAAGAGTAAGGTGGGACCAAGGGTGGTTGAGGAGGGGGAGGCCATTCATTATTTTTCTCCTCAGGCTCAGGAGAGGGACATCTACTGCTAAGAGACATGCCTGTCTGTGCTCCAACTGTAAATTTCCTGACATCTTTTTCTGGTTCTGATTTCAGACTTTGTTTAAAATGGCTTTTTTTGTATTTCTCCTGGGTATTGCTTACCATAAGCAAAGAGCTATTCACTGAAAGCAATCCATCTCTCACAGTTATAATAGCCTTCCTCAGGTAACCCTGGAGAAACTTTGTAAGCAATGGCCAGGAATTTCCTAATGTCTCCTAATTGGACTGTGTACCCCTGCTCTTTGATACATTTATATACAGTCCTGTCATATACTTTCCTGTCTAAAGGGAGGAGGGTGACTACTTTCTGCCCCATTAGGTTACTTAACCCCTATCTGCTGCACTCTGCCTGGTCTGGAAACAGCGCAGTTCAGTGGGCTCTCCCTCTGTGGTCCTCTTAGAGGTTGTCTTGACCACGTAGCAGTGCTTGACCACAAAGTGGTCACTCTGGCACCAACCCAGGTCCCTGTCCTTGTTCCTCGGGCACCAGTTATTGTGGCTGTCTTTTAAGAGTTCACCTTGTGTGAGCCCTTTGATCTCAGAGGTGAGATGAATGAGGCAGGGTAACTCATAGGATGTGAAAAGAGTTCCAATTTATTATGTCACACACCCTTGGTGATAATCAGTTTTGCAAGTGTGATCAGTGTGTGAACAGTAGACAATCCCCAATTACCATTCAGAGAAGCAGCTCATGGGCATTGGGTATGCATGGTATCTGCCAATGGGAGGAGATCCGACCCAGCCACATCAGCAACCCGCTCACAGGCGAGAGGCCTTGTCAAGGCATTCCTGCTCACAAGCAACTAGCTGTGACCCTCAGGCTCAACCCATTCCCATGCCATGCACCAGGGCTCCTTGCTCAACAAAGGCATTTCTGCAACGTGGCAGAAAGCTTATTGTGCACCACAGGTCAAAGTGGCCTCTGTACTCCCTCTCAGCAGGTCCCATACCCTAGCAATTATACATAAAAATATATATACAGAATAAACAAAGTTAATACACCAAAGAAATTAATTACAAGTTATAAAGAAGGTACTCCCATTGGGGGAGAATCAAGAAAGATTTAATGTAACTTTTAATTTAATGTAACTGAAGTATACTTTTATTTTTTTGAAAATGGCATTTATATAGCACTTACATGTTATTTGGTCCTCACAACAATCCTATTTGGTATGTGATATAATCCTCATTTTGCAACTAAGGAAACTGATGCTGACACAGGTAAAATGACCTGCTCAACGTCATATTGCTAGTAAATTTCTCAGGCAGGGTTTGAACTCAGGTTTTCCTGTCTCTAAGTTTAGCATTATCGATTGTACCACTCAGCTGTCTCAGAAGCTTAAAGAAAGCTCTATGAGGAGGAGGTATGAGGAGAATAAATCCTAAGGGAGATGGGAGGAAGCCAATTTGGTTAGATTACAAAGTAAAGGAAGGGAATACCATCTATTATGGTAGATGGTAGGTAGCTAGAAAGGTAAAATGGGGGTCATGCTGTGTAAGACTTTAAAGGTTAAACAGAAGAATTAGTATTTAATCCTAGGTACAAAAAGAAGCCACCTGATTTGGTTGAGTGGGGGGGGGCAAATGGTCAGATCTGTGTTTAAAGAAAATACTTTGACAGAAGTAGGCAAAAGTGACTCAAGGCTGTTGTTAATGATCTAAGTAAGAAGTGATAAGGATCTGAATTGTATCAATGAGAAAGAATAAAATTTGAAAAATGTGAGGATACAAACAGGAAGGTTTAGAAATTGATTAAATATATAGGGTAAGGGGGAAAGAGTAATTCAGGATAAATGCCAAAATTATGAACATTAGACATTAGAAGTATAGTGGTGTCTTAGACAAAAATGGGGAAACAAGATTTAGGGATGGAGATTAATGAGTTTCAGTTTAAACATGATGAGTTTAAAATATCTACTAGATATTTAATGATCTAGGATTGAAGTTCAAGAGAGATTAGAACAGATTATATAGATTAGAAGGCATATAAAATGAGATGTTTCTTGTTGAATTTGATGTATTAACACAATAAACTGTGTGTGTGTTCATGCACATGCAGGTATTCAACACTCTGGTTCAGATAACAATGAGAGTCAGGTGCTGTTCATTCCTCTTTCCTTCCATGCTTACATATTCTTGTGTCCTTCACACAGGAGATATACTAAGAACCATCTTTTTCTTCCTTATTTTCCCACCACTTTATAACTTTTCCCCTCCCATATCTTAATACTGTCAACCCAGAACAAAAACATATTCAGTCTTCTCTTTCAATATATATCTTGTTATCCCTAAAGATATGATTCTAAGGTTAATTTTTAAATCTACTATTAAAATGTAAGTATATCATTAGTTTAGTCTTTTCAATTGTTCAAATCCATTAATCTTTCTAAATTTATCCTAATTCTTGTGCTCACTTATATTTTCACCAGGAATACTTGAAAGTTCCCTAGTCATTAAAAGTCCACTTCCTCCCATAGGATTATGCTAACTATGCAAAATAAATGACTGGTTTTTAACATTTATCTTTTATTATTTAGAATACTGTAATACAAGGTTCCCTTCCTTTTAAAGTGGCTGCTGCCAAGTATTACATAATGCTGGCAAATTCAATAGTAATTCAATTCTTTCTTTCTGGACATTTTCTTTTGACATGAAAACTGGATTCTGGCTATGACATTCCTGGAAGTTTTCATTATGGAGTTTCTTTCAGGAGGTGATAGTAGATCCTTTTTATTTTTACTTTGGTTCTGATAAATCTGAACAATTTTTGATTTCTTGAAATATGTTATCAAAAGTTTTGTAGGGTTTTTTGGTCATGGCTTTAAACTATATTAAGCCTTTTAGAACTGTGTGTGCATTCATGTAGTATACACATATCATGCATCATATTTCTTAGATGAGGATTATCCAAGTTATACAGAACGAACACATACATATGTGTGTATATACATATAAGGTTTTTTAAAAATCAAATATTTGTTTCTTAAGAAATTTATATTTCCCAGTTTACTGAACACGGGATTGTATGCATTATGTTATTCCTGACTCTTTCTGGTCCAGTCTATTCCATTAATTGGCTTTGATATTTTCATTGGCACAGCATTGGACCTGCAAATTAACTTTGATCATCATCTTTATTACACTGGCATGGCTCTGCCATAAGCACTAACTATTCCTCCAGCTATTTAAGTGTTTCTTTATTTCCTTAAGGAGCACTTTGTAATTCAATTTACACATATTTTGTGTGCTTTGGTAGATTTTCTTATTAGGTAGAAAAGCTAGTCATTTTGAGATTTTGTAGTTTGAAATTTTACTGAATTATTGTCTCAATTAAATCTTTGCTGATTCCCTAGGATTTTCTAAATAAAAAAATGTATATTTAGTTCATTAAATGTCTCCTCCTCCTTTCAGTTAATTTTTTCCTTATAGAGATATTTTTCTTTAAGTAGTCCTAAGCTGCAACCTGGAAATTTTGATTTGTTTCGTCATTTCAATTTTCTTTCACAAAATCATTTTTTCTGTGATTTGTTCTTGATTCACTTATTGTTTAGGATTTCACTGTTAAGTGACCACTTGGATGTATCCTTTGTGCTCCTAGAACTAATTAATTTATTCCATTTTGGCTTGTAAAGGATGTTTACTGTTACAACACACGGATATATACAAAACACACTTTTTTTTTTCTATTGTTGTCCAGAAAGTTTGAACTCAGAGAACACTTGTCAATGGGGAAAGAAAATGATCTCTGGGAAGTCAGGTAGAAACAAATGCACAATCAGGTACACATATAAGCATTCTACCATGTGGCAGTATTTCCATCCTCTCTATCTCCTATAATAATTGATACTTCTAAGCGTGAGGGACAATCAAAAATGGGGGAGGACCATGGCAAGATGGACAAGGGATATAGAAGCTGTTAGAAGGAATTTAAAATAGATTATTTAGAAACTTTAATTCCATGAGGAATACAGAAATAAAAGAACGAATAAATAAAACATAAAGACTATAAATCAAAGGATTAAAATCTAGACTAGCGAAGAAAAGAGGGAAAATTATTTTTAGAATAAGGTGTAGGAAAAAAAACAAAACAAGAGGAGAAGAGCAATTTTACTCAAAAATTAAAACTCTAAGGATAAAGGGTGACAAATAGCAAAGGGGAAACTCCATTTTTTTTTAAGAGTGACAGATTGGGCAAGAAAATAAAACCCCACAATCTGTTGCTTATATAAAACATATCTAAAAAGCAAAGACATACAGAATAAAAATGAACTGGCACAAAATTTACTATGCATCACATTAATTTTTAAAAGGTAGGGAGTGGACACACCTGTCAGATGGGCTAAAATGACAGGAAAAGATAAAGATGAATGTTGGAGGGGATATGGGAAGACTGGGACACCGATGCATTGTTGGTGGAGCTGTGAACGGATCCAGCCATTCTGGAGAGCAATTTGCAGCTATGCTCAAAAAGTTATCAAACTATGCATACCCTTTGACCCAGCAGTGTTTCTATTATCTATTATGGGCTTATATCCCAAAGAAATCATAGGAGAAGGAAAGGGCCCCACATGTGCAAGAATGTTTGTGGCAGCTCTTTTTGTAGTGGCTAGAAACTGGAAACTGAATGGATGCCCATCAATTGGAGAGTGGCTGAATAAATTATGGTATATGAATGTTATGGAATATTATTGTTCTGTAAGAAACAACCAGCAGGACGATTTCAGAGAGGCCTGGAGAGACTTGCATGAACTAATGCTCAGTGAAGTGAGCAGAACCAAGAGATCATTATTCACGGCAACAATACTATATGAGGATCAGTTCTAATGGACATGGCTCTCTTCAACAATGAAATGCTTCAAACCAGTTCCAATTGTTCGGTGAAGAGAGCCATATACACCTAGAAAGAGGGATGTGAAATGTGGACCACAACATAACATTTTCATGTTCTCTACTGAGGTTTGCTTGCACTGTATTTCCTTTATCAGATTATTCTTTCTTGTAGATATGATTTCTCCTGCACAAAAAATGATGCAATAACTATACATATATTCGATTTCTTAAGTATTCTAACATAATTATCATGTAGTGGATATCCTGCCATCTAGGGGAGGGGTGGGGAGTAGGGGGGAAAAATTTGTAACAGAAAGCTTTGTAAGGGTTAATGTTTAGGAATTACCCATACATATGTTTTGCAAATAAAAAGAATTAATAATAATAATAATAATAATAAAAAGGTAGGAAGTGGAAGCATACTATCAAAGTAAAAACTAGTTCAATATAAAAAGATAAAAGTAGGAAACTACATCATGCTGAAAAGAACCATAGACAAATTAACATCAGTTGTAAATGTATATACTCCATATGCCTTCGTATCTAAATTTATAAAGGAAAAATTAACTGTATTCCAAGAAAAAATAGATAATACAGTAGCAGCAAGAGATTTTAATGTCCCCTTTAGTTTTTGACAAATCTCGTGGAAAGATAATAAAAGGGAAAATGTAGAATTGAACAAAGGGAGAAGCTAGAGTTAAGAGACTTTCTGGATTTTAATTGTCCAGAGATATGCTGATTCCCTTTTTCCTGAGGTATGGTTCCATCTACAGAAAAAAAAAAACAAAAAAAACTTTCAGAGATAGTGATCTCTATAAGCACCAAATGTCTGCAGATTATACCCCCTTAGTCTTCCATCTCCTATTAGAGAATGTTTCTCTTCTCCCTTGGGAATTATTAAGCAGGACTCTCTCTCCTACTACTCCCAATGAGTGCTACCTTTTCTCTGTTTCAATTGCTTTGTTTACCACCATCTATTCTCTCGTAGTCCCATCTCTTTTAGGATACATCACACATTTCTATTTTCTTTCTCCTTTTTCACACTTCCATCGTCTCTTCTTCTCCATGCAGTTTAGTCCCACCAAAGACATTGATTCACCTATGAGTAGATTTAATAGGTTTAATCTATGGTGCTTCAGACCTGTTCCTCCATCTTTTGTATAAAGAAATCTCTTGATGAGTCTTGTGTAATTTTGTTATCTTCTAGGTTTTTTTTTTTTAAGAGGGTTAATTTATTTCATGACACATGCCTTGTGTGGTTGCTATATATATATACATATATATTTTTTTAATTTTGTCTGAGATATCTACAAAGCAAATAAACTGTTCAGATCTTTTCTTTGTTAGGGTGCCTCAAATACCTCCTTAATTTCATGACCATAATTTTCCTTGATCTTGAGACTTTAAATTTGCAGGATTTGTCACTTTAGGTTGCATCTTGAACTCCTCTGTTCAAGACATTATGTGATATATTCTTGCAGTTTCTAGTAGGTGTAGAATAATACTGTGCTATTCAAATTTCCTTTGTGTTATATTTGAAAGTCCTTAATTAGCATTTTGTTTTCTGCGTTCATAAGTTTAAGGCAATTTTCTTTTATTATTTTTTGCATTATAGCAATCACTTTTTTTGCTACATTCTTCTGGGAGAACTATGATCCTCTATCTGTTTATATCCAAGGTTTTTAACTGAGTTTTCTTCTTCTTAAGAACTCTGGCGATTAGTCTTTCCTCATATTCCCCTATGGATCATTTTCTAACTCATTGTCCTTTAATGGAAGTTCACTTGAGAATTAGACTTGGAAACTTTCTCAGAGTCCCCTCCATGTCAAAAAATTTTTGCCTATCTTAATCCCTGCTTCAGGGTGATTTCTAGGGGACTAGAACTAGTCCTGTTTCTTTAAGGTCTAGTGAAACTCCATTGTTCCTTCCTGCACCTCCTCTCTTCTCACATCTATTGCTTCTCTGTCCTAGATCCCAATCTCCTTTAATTTTCTAACTCAGCACTGTTGCAGTACAGAAAATGTGCTGGCTGACACTCCAGGATGAGTATGTCTGCTTTCCATGTCCACTTGGGAAACAGAAAATTAAATTCTGTTGTTTGTTGCTAGAGAATGATGGAGTGATACCAGATGCCAGAGGGCTCTGTTGGTTAAGATAATAGCTTCAGCAAGGGAACAGCTGAGTGGATCCCAAAACACAACTCTAGGGCTGGTAGTATAGTCTTGCCAGTGAATAGAAGGGGTGGGAAGGGTATAGAGTAAGCATTTTAGGGATAACCCTCTTATGCTGTTAATTCAATAGGCTCTTACCTTGGGGTCTTAATCTGTAGAAATAATTGCAATTAGTTTACCTCTTACACATAATTATAATTTTGGAGAGTTGTGAAAGGTTGTGGGCATAAAAGAAAATATCTAGTCTTCCATCTTACTGATCACATGACCTGAAACTCTTCTAGGATATGTTATTTTCTAATTTGGTGCCTTTTTAATATTATTACTGAAATATGTGTTATAGGGCTTGGATCCTCTGCACTTTTAAACAAAGGCATCTTAGCCTTTTGTGTATTACATTTCATCTGTAATTTTAACATTAAATTTAATTTTACATGCTATATCTAGCTATTTACCCAAGCCCAATTTTTGCAATGTTCCAACTGCTCTGGAAATACCTGAAAGCCTCTTACTCTTCCAATAATAAAATTAATAGTACCATTCTTTCTGGAAAGGGTGTGCTAATTATACCTTCTGGTTTAAATCACCATCTCTAATCTTCCCTAGATACTTCATTATAAATGGAGTTATTATTATTAGACTACAAGATCTTTGAAGTGACAAGCTGCCTCAATTTTTGTATTTGTATCCTTAGCACTTAGTTTATACCTGGTATATAGAAGGCACATAGAGGATTTATAATTCTTTCATTTATTTAAAAAACAAATACATTTTTTTAAGAAACCTGTAACTAAAAAAAAAATAAAACAAAACAAAACAAAACAAAAAAACCCCAACCCCTCAAACTTAAGCTTCTTACGTTCTAAGACTACACAGGTAGTGTCAGAACCAGCATTCAATACCAAATTCTGACTCCAATCCTCTTCTCCCAAGAAGATATTTAGCTGGGCACGGAGACATGTTTCTGCAATCTCTGCTCCTGGGGAGGCTGAGGCTAATAGATCTCTCGAGTTTGGAAGCTGTGAGCTAATCTGACTGGATGTTTCCCCAAGCCTGGCACAAATACACTGAGCTCATAGAAGTGGAGAGATGACCAGGCTGCCAAAAGAAGGGTACACTGGTCCAGATCAAAAAAATGGAATAGGTTAGAGCTCATGTAATGGCTGCTGCACTTCGGGCCTGGGCAAGATGGAGACTCAGTATTCCCACTCCATCCCCTAAAAAAAGATATTCAAAAAAGATGAAAAAACATTCTTCTTTAGTTTATATATTCAAACAAAGATAACAAAATCCACCAACTAAGCCAGTCTTTCTCTCTTTCTCTCTCTACACACACACACACACACACACACATATATCAAACTGACTAAATTTGGTGATGTCTTTAATATTTTAGCCATTAGTTAAATAATCTCTTGATGACATATAAAAAATCATTAACAATTAAAGTCCTACCACTTGAATACTTTATTATTGTAAAATATACTTACCAATTCAAGATCATGTTTGGATTCTAGCTTCTTTTTCAAAACCTTGGGTACTGTACCTAGTATTAACCCAGAACTGCTTGATTCATCAGCTATTTTATTATTTTCTTCATTAGAGTCTTTCTCTAGTACCAATTCTTCCAGCATTCCAGAAGAATGCAACACTGAGCAGATTGATTTAGTTTCTTTTAGCATATGCGATATTCTTCTATATGCTTCAACAGGCTCTAAAATACTTAAGGAAAAATGAGAATGAAAATGTCAAATATACATCTATCCTTTATTTGAAATGATACAGAGGCTATACATAGTCAGCATAATGCTGATTTTACATGCATACATACATACATACACACACATATAGATTTCTATATTGTCCATAATCATAAGAAAGCTTGATTCAAACTATATTCAAGACTATGAATAAGGAAATTAATTTAAGAAACATATATGCTACATTTCCATTTATTTAAAATAGTTTTATTTGAATTCTCCATTTTAAAAAATAATTAATATTAACTTTCAATCTCTCTTATAAGATTTTCCTGACATTCCCCTAAGGAGGAAGCCATAAGCCGACTTGTAGATCTAAAAATGAAAGGAAAATACACTTTTCCACTCAGATATTCTTATTTTACTACAGAACAAAATTTACTAATTTGCTACTTTCGGCAAAGTACTGAAGGTTGTTATTAAGGAAAGATATAAAAATAAATAATTCTTATCCTCAAAGAAACCATGCCTAAATTTGGACTTCAATGAGTAAATACTGCATTACTATTTGAACACAAATACAACGTTGCTTCTACTTATTAGAAGTAGAAGTGCTTCAATATTCAAAAACAATTTCTTTTTAACTGGGACTAATTTATGTATGTTGTGGTACTATAAGAAAAGGAAGTTTTTCCTTGCTTTATAAATAGTGAATTTTAACCCATTTTTTTTCTGGATGGTCACAGCATGCTATTAGAAAGCACACTGTAATGAAAGGAAGCTTGGATTTTAGTTCCATCTATGCCATTATTTGTAACCTTGAGAAAATTACTTAATTTCTCTGAACCCTGTGTCCTCTTCTGTGAAATGAGATGCTCCATCAGAAAAGTTTTTCCTGTCTCTAACATTCTGTTATTCTAAATGCTGTTTACTTTCAATCTTATGCAACCTTAACCTAAATTTGTACTTTTCTAAGTTGTATCCTTTTTTCCTGGCTTATATTCAAAAGGTTCTCTATTCTCAACTTCCACATCAAGTTGTTTAAATTTAAATGATTTATAATAATTGTGTATTAAAATTCTTTTCCCTGTAAATTTAAAATCTTTAAAGCATCAAATTTTCTGTTCTTAAGAAAAGAAACAAAAAGTCCAAAATAGGTCCTTCAAAGAGATCTAGGTGACCAGAATAAAAGAATTCAACTGCCTGTTTGTTCATTCACTGTTTTTAACTTTTTTAATGCTAAAAAGTGTATGTAGTGTTTATTTGTTTTTGTTTATAGTTATTTAAAATTTTTTTTCCTAATTTTATTTTTTAAATTAACAAATTTTAATTAACAAATTTTTTTTCTCCTTCTACCTCATCTCCAGTGCAAAAGTAAAAAGAAAAACAAAATCCATATAATGAATATACATAGTCAAACAAAACAAATTCTCACATGGGCCATGTTCAAAAACATAATTTCCTATATTGATCTATTGGATTCATACTGAATATATTAAAAATTTTTGTTGAGACTCTTAAGATTCCTCTTGTACCACTGCTGAAGCCACAGCCAATGTTATTTTCATTTCTTCTAATATGATGCTTCCTAATCAATCTCTTCTCCCTGTGTCTGGAAATCATGCAAGTTTATAAAGGAAGCTTAAAGTAGAACAGTTCAAAAGCCCAGTAAGAGCTTAATAAAAGGAAAACCAAATCTATATTCTGCCATTAGATGACCTAATCCAAAAAGGGAAGAAATCTTGATAACTTGCTGGCAGAAGGCATAGTATAAAAGAATCTTTTATGTGTATGAAATCTACTTCTTTAAAGCTACAATCTACTCAATCAAGATCCAATAGCAGTTATTTATTTGTAATCATAACATTTCTTCTTTCTTCCACACAGAATTGTATATTTGGATTAGTCTTCCTTTCTACCCAAACTTCTATCCTTATGCAGAGGATTTAGACAAATATGCTGATATACCTTCAATTATTCTAATCTTCCAATTCCTCAATCTCAGTTCTCAATTGGGATGATCACAGTCTTGATCTTGCCATCATAGAGAAATGTTCTACTTAAATGATCAAAAACTCCAAAATTCATCTAATAGACTGAATAACTTCCTATAATTACATTTCTCTCTAATCTTTACTTCTAAACTTATTCTTCATTTTTAATGGTACCTCTATTCTCTCCATCCTTTAGCATTTTCTTAAGCTATCATTCCTGTTCTAATCTGGATTTCTTCTTTTTTCTAAATTCATGCTACAGTTCACTAATTCAACTAGATACTATTCTCCACTTTTAAATCTCTTATATTCCTCCCTCCCCAATTCCACAATCTACTTTCATGTCTATCAACCCTAACCTTTGAATTATTCCAAGCAACCATCTTTTCCGGATGAAGCTAGAGAAAATCTGTCTCCAAATTCAATAAGAATCTACTGCAAATCTACTATTACAATGTCCCAATAGTGCTCTTATATCAACAGGGCAATCTCTTTACTCCTGAAATATCTCTCTCACACTCTACAGAAGCATTCCAAGCTTCTCAAACTTCCCCCACCCTCTCATACTTTACTAAGAAAATTAAGGCCATTCGCCCTGAATGTTTTCATCTCCCCTTGCATAGATCTCAAAACCTTGATATCATCTTCCATTCTTTCTTCCTTTACTTAAGTCCTTAGACAAATATGTGGTTTATCTTAAAGAGGCCTTAGTCTCCACATTACTTCCCACTTTCTTCAGTAGACAGCCCCCACAATCATCTCTTCCTCTTTCCCTTTCCTGATCTAGTGGTTTCTTTCCTGCTGAATATTCAAATATTCCTCAAATGGAAAAATACTCCCACTAGGTCCAAATTCAAACCACAACTATATGTCTTCTCTTTCAAGCCAAACTATTAGAAAAGCTGTCTGTTGCCTCTACTCCCCTTTCAATCATTCCTCAACCTTTTGCAATCTGGCTTCCAACCTCAACTGAAACTTGTTTCCAAAGTTCTCAGCAATCTCCTTATTGTCAAATCTGATAGCCTCTTCTCCTTCCCCATACTTCTTGATCTCACCAAATCATCTGACATTGTTGACTCCTCCTAAATACTTTCTCCTCTCTACGTTTTCCTGACACTGTTCTCCTTTGATTCCCTTTTTACTTGTATAACCATTGTATGACTACCGATTCATCTTCCATATCATGCTCCCTAACTTGTACATTCCTTCGCTGATTTGTATTTAACTATCTTCTATTTTGTATATATGCACATACATCCATATGTGTATATATGATGTATATACACATATAGGTACATGTCACCTCCCTCAGCAGAATAATAGCTCCTTGAGTGTTGGGGGCTTAGAATATAAAGATAGTTAGTATACTAGCTTACCTGCAGGGCTTATACTCCACGCAGGCGCATTAGCTAAACGCCCCGTAGAGAGATCTTGTGTGTATTTACCTTATAAGGAAAAACTTTAAGTTCGGCTCTCTGATTGGATCTTGCTGTATCTTAAGGATATATAATCCCATGTACTTCCTGGGGCGGGGTTGAGCGATGTAGTCTTCCTTGAATAAATACTGCTTGACTTACCTGGCAACTCGGCTCAGTGGTCAGTTCTTCCTCGGAAGCCGGTGACAGCCTAAGACCCAGTAGATGGTTAAGTAGAGGGCAGATACTCCGCTCAAAAGGAACGCTACACTTGAGAATAGGAATTTTCTCATTATTTGCATCAAGAGCACCTAGCACAGTGCCTAGCATATAGTAGAGATTTCTAATTGATTAAGCTGTGCAAATATCAATACCCTCATTTTATTGACGCTTAGGGAGCTTCAATGGCTTGATCTGTACAGAGTCATTAAGTAAAAGTAATAGAGGGTAGATAAATCAGATCTTTTGATTCCAAGTTTTTTTTTTAAATTTTTTTTTTTTTTTTTTTTTTACTTAAGTGGCAGTACCAATCAAATAGGGCAATCAGATAAATCATTGCCTGGAGTATCAAGTTTTAGGAGATACAAGATTATGAGTGAGTTCATCTTTTCTCTATCTAAAGCCTGCATGTATTTCAATCTCCTCTCCTCCTATTTAGGACAGTCCTAATTCTTTCAGCTCCATCTTTTAATTTGCCTTTCTTTGAATCTCTTACAATAACTCATCATTAAGCCTGGCAGTTTAAGGTTTACTCATCAAACCTGTGAGTAGTAAAAGTCTATTACAATCTTTTTTTTTTTTTTTTTGTGAGCAAATGGCACGGAAAAATGATGTGACAGGTCACAAAGGCTAGTTGTAAGTATCTCTAGAGCTGCTGATTGCAAATACTGTAGTTGTGTGCAAGAATCGATGGCATGATTCCAATATTGTTTCTGAAAATGCACTGCACTAACCCCTTTCTCCATCTCAGGAGAAATGAATGGTGACAATAAAGGACTTGTTACAAAAGCAAACCTCAATATTAAATCGGCGCTGCAATTCAAAAGGCTGCTCAACAATAAGACAGAAAGACAAAAAGAGAGAGAGTGGGGGGGGAGAAGAAAAGAGGAAGAGGGAGGAAAAGAAAGAAAGAAAAGGAACGGGATTGCTAAATTCCCTTGCAGAGGTGGTATTCCAGGGTTCCTTCTCCTGCCCACCTGCCTGCGGGCCTCCGATGCTCCGGCGAGATGGGTCCCATATGTAAGGCTGCAGCGTTCTAGCTGGCGGACACCTTGGAAGCGCTTGAAGGGACGACCTCGCGCCCAGTACAGGTTGCCTTCAGGGTAGGCACGAAACGCGTGCACTTTCGCAGTTGGTGTCTTCGGCGGGGCAAAGAGTCACGTGCTATGCTCCTCGTGCTGGCGGCGGTTGCTCCTTATCCGGATTCCTAGGCAATAAGTACTGGAGGAAGCGAAGAAAGGAGAAAGTGAGCTGAGAACTAGAGCTAGAAAAAGAAAATGTCTCCGCCCAGCACCCCAGAGTAGCACAGTGAAACCTCAAGTATTTGTAACCTCGGAGCATCACCTGCAGCCTCGCGGAAGTGGGGCTCCACCGTACAACGCACCAATTGGCGGAGGCGGATGCACCAACGGAAGTGATGTACTTGAAGGAGGCGGGGCATAGTCCTGGGCGGGGCTGTTTCTATCTGGTGTTTGGTGCCCCTGATGTTGAATTTAGATCATCCGTTTTTTCTCTGTTGTTTTGGAAATTGACCGTCATGACCTTGTTTTATTTCCTCTCTTTCCCTTCCTTTTGTTTCCCCTGGAATGACAGGAATGGGAATCCTTACCTGAGGGAGGGAGAAGCGAGGGCCAGAGAAGCGAATGTAGGGGAAAGGGAAATATGCGGAGGTGGGGTGGCGCAGCGCCGACCTGGTTTCTGCAACAGAGAAGTTGGCTCCCCAATAAATAGCCAGAGTTTAAAATGTATGCTTGTGGTCCCCTGGCCCTGTGGTTTATGATGTAGTTAGAGCTAGATATTTGGAGGCGGGAAGATATGTTAAAAAGCGGCCTCAGACAAAACTGCCTCAGTTTCTTCATCTGTAAAATGTTGGGGCTTAGGCTTGATGGCCTGTGGGTTAGCTTTTGGTCCTAGAACTCTGGGGCTAATGTCTTGCTCCCAAATGAGCCATTGAGAAAAGGAAAATTCAGCACCCCCATCTTCCCTAGAACAATCTTAAGCCTATGGACACCTTCCTAAGATAATTTGTATGAAAGTTTAATTTTAAATACACAAAATACGTAGTTATATAGAAACCCAATAAAATAGTTGTCTGAATATTAAAAAATAAAACACAAGTTAGAGGATGCCAGCTTAAGAATTTCTGCCCTAGTTGAAAAGTGATTAAGACTAACCCACAATAGTGACCTTTATAACTAGCCAGGGAAATTGGTCACCTGCATTTTCCATCTTAAGTCAAGGCAATTTCCCAATTACAAGTCTCATTCCAGAAAATAAAAGGATCAAAAAGAAATGCCATTAGCTTCCTTGCCTAATAGACCTGGTAACAACAGCAAATCATAAATTTTAGAATTGAGTTGATTTGTGAGTTTTGAGGTAGTTATTTTTGGAATTCTCTCAGAAATTAGAAAGATTGATGTTATTTTAATATCTAATTTTTTCTTCTTTAGTTTATTCATTTGGGTTGGAGTTCCTATAATTTCAGGCAAATTCTCATCTTTGTCTTGGAACTTTAGAATCTCCTTTTTCTTAAAAACAGCAACTAAAGATTTAGGGTTATTTTTTGTTTTTTTCTTTAATGTGTGACTCAAGACTTATTTATTTCTCTGACTAAATAGTTGGTAATAAAAATGTATGTTTCATGCACTAAAGAAACAGCATTGTTACTTTTTAATGATATATACATATATATATACACATCTATATTTATTTGCCATAAGGTTATAGTTGCAAAACCCTCCCTCTTACAGTCATTACTAGAAAATCCCTTTTTGTACATAAATTTTTTTCTCACTTATTTTCCTCTCAATAGAAACTTTGCAGGTTCAAAAACATAAATGGCATCTTTAAGAACTCTGAAGTTCTTGAGACAATTTCATCAAAAGGTAATTTCCTTTCTTTTTTTTATATTTAAGTCATTTTACAAATAGGAAATTTTTAAAGTTAATTTCTAACTCCAAGTTTCAGGTTACAGTCAATAGAATTCTATTAAAAATATCTAAATTATCATTCAATTAAGCTGAAAGAGTACATATAAATTATTTTTTTCTAATTTTGAAGTATATGTTTTACCATTGTAACATACTTTCTCACTGGTACCCATATCTTATGACCTTTAAAAATTAAAGATATTGGGGCAGCTAGGTGGTGCAGTAGATAAAGCACCAGCCCTGAAATCAGGAAGATCTGAGTTCAAATCTGATCTCAGACACTTAACACTTCCTAGCTGTGTGACCTTGGGCAAGTCACTTAACCCCAATTGCCTCAGCAAAAAAAGAAAAAAAAATTAAAGATATTTATTTTTGTATATTAGTTGTCCAAAACCTAATATTTAGCAGGTAAGAGAACATTCTTTACTTAGCGGAAAGACTCAGCAGTGACTGAGACAAAAGCCAAACTAAAAAGGAGTGAAATATATGTAGGATTAGAAATTAATCTGGAGTAAAGTATCTACTAGATCTCTGTATAGAAAAAAAATTCTTAACCAAAGGATAGAAATGAGCATAAAAGAAAATATAAGAGAAAATATAAGCAATTTTTAATATGAATCCAATCCCTTCAATTAAAATAAGGGGAAAATGTTATTTGGTTAAAAATAAAGGAAAGGAAAAAGAAATCTTTTCATCAAACGTCTTTCATGTAGCCATATATCCAAGACATGTAAGACCAAGAGTTATTCTCCAACAAATAAATGGCCAAAAGGTATTAACAGATTTTTTTATCTGAAAAAAGAGAATAAGAAAGAAAAACAGAAAAGGAATCAAAACAAAATAATACAAAACAAAAGAGAATATTGTCATGTGCCCAGCAGAACATCAAGAAAGATTCAAAATATATTATGATGAATTACCATTTCAAGAAAGTACATACATATATATTAGTAGAAAAAAATTATATTCATGAATGTCCATCTTTTCCTTTATTCTTTGTAGGTTGTTCTTTTGTTTTCTGCTGTGCAGCTTTTTTACTTTATTCTTTTCCTCCCTTTCATCTCCCCAACCTCCCCCAAGCAGGCTATAGTTGAGAAAGAATATACTTATGCACACACACACACACACACACACACACACACACACACACACACCCCAACCCCTTCCCACATATACACATACACACATACATTCATATCTTTCCTATCCCTGTTAACTCTTTGCTTTAATTCTACTCCTTAACTTGTTTTGCTATTACTTAACCTCCCCTTGCCCCCAGCCATGGACCCTCTCCCTTGTCTTGAACCCTTTGCTTCCCTGTTTGACCATTCCTCCCCCTTATTTCTTTATAGATTTTTGAAAGGGTAGATAGTATATACGTAGTGTTGCCATTCCTGATGTATGTAGGTTTTCAGAACTATAAACCCTCCTCCCTCCTCTTATGCCTCTGTGTGTGTTCTTTCTTTGCACCTCATTTGTATTTAACATAGTTACTTTTTTCCCCCTTAACTCTGCCCTAAGCTTTCTTTTAAGCTACCTTATTGCTTATGGCAGTCTTAAACATATGGTATACATTTCCCATGTAAAAAACATAAAACAATTTGTCCATGTTAAGTTCCTTGAAATTGATCTTTGATACTGGCTCTTATATGTTAAATTTTCTAATGAATTTGGGCTTGATTGATAGAAAGTCCTGAAAATCTGCAAGTTTGTTGAATGTCCATTTTTTCTCATTCAATATTATGTACAATTTTGCTGGATATGATATTTTGGGCCAAAAGCCTAGTTCTTGTTGGTAAATATGATTCCAGGACCTGTGGTTTTTATTGGCTATTGATAAATCCTGTATAATTCTAATTGTAGCTCTAGCATATTTGAATTGTTTTTTTCTCTTGTTTGTTGCAAAATTTTCTCTTTAATCTGGAGTTTTTGAAATTTGACGGTAATATTCTTAGGTGTTTTCCACAAAGGATCTCGTTGATTGATAGGTTTTTTTTTCTATTTCTAATTTCCTCTCATGTTCTATCATTCCAGGACACTTTTCTTGGATTATTTCCTGCATTAGTGTGTCAAGGTTCTCTTTTTGGTCACAACTTTCTTTATTTTATTTTATTTTTTTTATTAAAGCTTTTTATTTTTATAACATATGTATGGGTAGTTCCCCAGCATTGATCTTTACAAAGCTTTCCATTACAAATTTTACCCCTAGTCTCCTCCCTTCCCCTAGATGGCAGGAAGTCCACTACATGTTAATAATGTTGAAATACTTGTTGTCACAACTTTCAGGCAATCCAATTATTCTTATATTTTCTCTTCTTGATCCGTTCTCCAGATCTGTTTTTTTTTCTTATAAGATGTTTCACGTTCTATTCTGTTTTTTCATTCTTTATAACCTGTTTTGTTATTTCTTGGTCTTTCATAGCTTCAGTGGCTTCCCCTTGTCCAATTCTAATTTTCAAAAAGTTATTTTCATCTTTGAGACTCTATTTCTCCTTTTCTAATTGATTAACTTTTTTTCATAATCTTCTGTGCCCACAGTCAACAGTGTCTCTGTCCCAATGCTACTGCACTCACCAGCTGTGCTGGCTTCTTGCCCAGAGCCACATCTCAGCAGCACAGCTTAGCCTGGGTGTTCTCAATCAGGCCAGGTTCTCTTATTCTTCTGGGACTCAGACCCCTTAACTCCTCACACAGTCTGGGAGTTGAACGTTTCTGTGGTTCCTACTGAGGCTTCAGCCAAATCCAGTTAGCCCCAGGGTTCCCCACTTGCTGTTTCTGTGAACCTAGCCAGGAGGTGTTTGCACTTCTCTCTAGTTAATATTTACTATGGTGGAATCTATGTTCAAATCTTCTTGGGTGGTACTAGGAGGACCCCTGTTCTGCCCCAAGGTTTCTTGATTTTTTTCACCAGTCTAGGTTTAGTCTGAGGCACAAATTTGTTCTTTTTGTGAGGGAAATCTGGAGAGCTTGAAATTTACTGACCTCCTCCACAGTCTTCCCAGAATCTTCCTGGCATTAACAAATTTTTTTTTTTCCCCTGGAGTCAATTGGCGTTAAGTGACTTGCCCAGGATCATGCAGCTAGGAAAGTGTTAAATGTCTCAGACTCCTCCTGATTTCAAGGTGCTCTATCCACTGCACCACCTAGCTGCCCCAGCATTAACAATTTTTAAAACTTGAAATGCAAACTATTAACAATCATTACATTCCTCCCTCCAAAAAATCTTTTTGAGAATTTGATAAACACCAAATAATTTGGGCATGTCCATACACATAGTAAAACAGAAAAAGAGCACTCTATATGAAACTGTGAATTGCTGTTCTGTATAATTTTTCTTTTAAAATATGTATTTAATCTCATATTCAAAGCTGCGCTGCTTGCCTCTGATTTCTCTGCCCATCCTACTTTCTGTTCTCTCCTGTGCCTTTAAAAAATGCTTCACTTTAATTACTTTCTTTTTTCTTTTAATGGTTAGCATATTTGAATTCTTTTTCTTCAACTCCCCCCAATTGAAAAAAACCCCACCCTTATAATAAATATGTATAGTGAAGCAAAACAAATCTTCATTGACTTTTGCTAAAAATCTCTTTAGTTGTGCCTTATTTTACATCTTGAGACTATCACTTCTTTTTTCAGGAGCAGGGTATCATGCTTCATCATCAGAGCTTTGAATTTATTGTTGATTGTTTTATTGGTCAGAATTCTTAAGTCATCCAAAGTTGTTTTTCTTTATAATATGGTGGTTGTTATATAAATTATTCTCCTTGTTCCATTCAATTCACTCTGATTCAGTTCATGAAAGTCTTTTCAAGTTATTAAAACTGTCTCTTTTATTATTAAGGTGCAATAATATTACATTAAATTGTTGAGCCATAATTTGTTAAATTATTCTTCAGTTGGTGGACATTCCTTGGCTTTTAATTCTTTGCTACAATAAAAATTACTGCTCTGAATATTTTTTTGTATATATGGATTCTTTCTCTTTTTTCATCCCTTTAGATATGTTTAATAGTGCATTAACCTTATAATTAGTCATTTGGAGTAATTCTTTCATAATTATTCACAGCTTATTTTTCTTCTTTCAAGAACTTTGTTCCTATCTTTTGGCCATTTATATATTGAGGAGCTGCTATAGACATCTTTATGCATATTGGTCTTTTTCGCCTTTCTGTGATTTCTTTGTAGTATGTAGTATTTGTGTTACTTCTAGGTTAAAAGATTTATTTATAGTTTAGTGACTTTTTAAGCAGTTACTATCAACTGGACCACAACCAGGATCTGTGGTATCAGATCCACACAAAGCAATTCAATATAGGTTATATATGTGTAACCTGTAAAACATTTCCATAATAGTCATGTTATGAAAGAAAATATAAACTCAAAAAAAAATCCCTCAAGAAAAATAAGGTTTAAAAAATTATGATTCAGGGGGCAGCTAGGTGGCGCAGTGGTTAGAGTACCAGCCCTGAAGTCAGGAGGACCTGAGTTCAAATCTGGTCTCAGACACTTCCTAGCTGTGTGATCCTGGGCAAGTCACTTAACCCCAATTGCCTCAGCAAAAAGCAAAAAAAAAAAAAAATTATGATTCATTCTACATTCAGACACCATCAATTCTTTCTTTGGGTATGGATAGCATTTTTCATCATAAGTCCTTCAGAGTTGTCTTGGATCATATTATTTGCTGAGAATAGTTACATAATTCACAGCTGATCATCTTACTGTATTGCTGTCCCTTTGCACATTATACATTTCCCTCTGCATCAGCTCATGAAAGCCTTTCCACGGTTTTGAGAGCATGTTGTTCATCATTTCTTACACCACAATTTATTCTGCCATTCTCCAATTGATAAGCATCCCCTAAATTTCCAATTCTTTGCTTCCAGAAAAGAGCTGCTATAAATATTTTTGAACATAAAGTTCCTTTTCCTTTTTATCTCTTTTGGAATACAGACCCTAGTAATGGTATTGCTAAGTCAAAGGGTATGCATAGTTTATATAGCCCTGTGGACATGGTGCCAAATTGCTCTGCAGAATCAATTCACAACTCCACCAACAGTGCATTATTGTCTTTTTTTTTCCCACATCCCCTCTAACATTTGTCATTTTCTTTTTCTGTCCTTTTAACCAATCTAATAGATATGTGGTGGCACTTCAGAATTGTTTTAATTTGTATTCAACCAATAGGGAGTTAGAATATTTTTTCATATGATTATAGATAGCTATGATTGCTTTATCTGAAAATTGTTTATATCTTTTGATCATTTATAATTGGGAAATGGTTCTTCATAGTGGTTTGTTAAGCAGTAGTTACAATTCCATGAGACATGCATTGAAACGAAATTTATTACAAGAAAAATGAACGTGCAGGTGGAACTCCTTATACCAAGTACCAACCCAGGCAGGAGCTTGAATATTTTTTACAAAAGTAGGGAGTCTCCTGGGAGGAGTGTGGGACAATCTCCTTCCAAATGTGAGTGACCTGGGAGGAGGAAAGGAACAGTAGTGCAGGGAAAAGGAAGAAAAAGAAAGGGGAAACAGGACTAAGTGGGATGGCACTAATTTTTTCCCTTGGGAACTTCTAGACTATGAAGATATAATGGTCTGCTTATCTACAAGGATCCCAGCTGCACAAACGATTTATCAGTCTGGCTGACTGGCACCTATCTTGTAGCTGGTTTGACTCTTAAGGCCATGCTGAGAATCCAGCTTGGGTGGAAATTGCAAATCATGTCAGTTCAGGGGGAGCTTCAGCCTTGTCTCATTCTGGGCCTCCTGCATATCCTGGGTTCAGTGTTTCTGGAAAATATGGCAACTCAAGAAGACAGGTTGACTTCAGGACAATTCCCCTTCCCCCATTTGTGGTCAAGGTGCCTTCTGTGCATGTCAATGACCACATCTGATAAAACATTATCTTGAATGACACTCAACTGGAGCATAAAGATAAAGAAACATTTAACAAGGATAGGTTTGACAGACAGAAAGCTAACAATAGGTCCAATCCCTGAAGGATGGCTCAAGCCCAAAAGCCAAAGCCAAAGCCAAGAGCCAAAGAACGAACCAGCTAAATAAATCTAAATTCCATTTCCCTATGGAATAGAAATAGGGAGCTTTGTTTTCCAGGGCTACAGGAGGTACTTGGATTGCACTGGACTAATTAATAAAG